>KN361083.1:0-11571 GCA_000785685.1 Uromyces viciae-fabae | reverse complement strand
GCTAAACCTTCATTTGCTCATTGTGCTGCGGATTTAATTAATAATTCAAGTTTTATTATTTATAGTAGAGCTAGTCATCACATATTTAATAGTTTAAAATACTTTACTAATATTAAAAATACAAATATAAAGATATTAACTGGTAAAAATAACACCACATTAGATGCTTTTAAAGAAGGAACAATAATAATTCCAATAAATGATAATAAACAAATTAATTTAGATAATATTTTTTTTGAAATAAGTCCAACAAATATTTTAGATAGAGATAGAAGGTGCGCTTTAATATTCAATTCAGATGTCCCCGAATAGAGATAGAAGGGGCGCTTTAATATTCAATGCAGATGTCCCCAAAAATCATTACAAAGCTTTAGAATCAAATGAATCAATAGAATGGAGAAAAGCTGAAGAAAAAGAAATTCAAAACATGAAAAATTATAACGTGTGGAATGAAAAAAAAAGAAAGCCTGAAGATGAACCAATTCCTTCTACGTGGGCATATAGAAAGAAATGAGGTGAAAAAAATGAAATTATAGAATTTAAAGCTAGAATTTTTGTGCAAGGATTCAGACAAAGTTATGTTTTAAATTTCAACATCAGCTACGCCCCCACTGGGAAACCCAGTTCTTTAAGACTTTAATTAATTTATGCACTAAATAATAATTTAGAAATTCATCAATTAGACGTAAAATCAGCATTCTTAACTGCCCCTCTAGAAGAAAAAGTCACACTCTTACCGCCACCAGGCTACAAATGTCCACAAGGAACAGTTTTAGATCTTAAAAAAGCAATTTATGGATTAAAACAATCTTCTTTAGCATGGTATAAGCACCTCAAGAATTTTCTAGAATCAGTTAAATTCAAAACTTCAATTTATGATCCGTGTATTTTCTGGACAAAAAGGTGGTAATAGGGAGCCAACATGGCTTTATACACACGTGGATGATATAAATATTGTTAGCAAGAATCCAGAAAAGTTTAGAGCAGAAATTGAGGGGGAGTTAGAAATGAAATATCTTGGAAGATCACTGTCATACAACCACCCGGATGTACTGGAGGGATTTAGATGGCTATATGCGCTTAGGAGGGAAAAGGAAGTCAAGGATTGCTTCGAGGGATTTGTTTGAAGTAATCTCGAAGATATCACAGGAGCTAGACTCAAGGGCACTGAATCTCAAGTTGGCTCGAAGAGTGATATTTTTAAGAAAGCGTAACACTTGATATTAATTAACTGGAGAGAAAATCATGAGGAGGAGAAAGATACAACTTATAAAGTAATTTGGAATTGTCATGAAACGTGAGCTGTTATATTCGTGATGTAGTAAAAGAGAGTGGGTAAAGAGGAAGAAAATACAACACGTGGTTCGAACCTCAGTTCTGCTAAGTTTGAAGGAGCAGAGGTGCAATAGAAAAGGAATGTGGTACATGTTTGAAGAAGTGCGTGATACGGTAGAATAAAATAATAGAAGAAGAAAGAGAAGAAAATATGGAAAAAGGAATGAAGTAAGTAGGAAGAGAAAGTGGGTAGTTGAGTAACTTCGATTTTGAGCCCCTCAAAGAAAAGTAGAGAATTCTTTGATAAGTCCATAGCCGGGTATGCGTTATGCTTCGAGGAAATGCATGGTATGTACTTTTGCTTTAAATGTATTGATGAGATGTTACTGAGGAAAAAGCAGGGGGCTTACTCAAAAGCGGAGAGATACTCAGCCTCTTCAAAGTTGGAATGTTTGGTTGATCAGGTGGGTTGATATTTCGTGCAGGTCCTCAAAGACTCAGGCTCAGGCTTGGAGCTGCTCTGCCTTGGAGCGTGACAATCACGGTTTATGCTTGGTATGAATTTAATTAGAACAAATGACACTATTATTTTAAATCAAAAACAATACACAGAAAGGAAATTAACAGAATTTGAAATAGATGAAATTATTCCAGAAAAAACTGCAATGCAATTATTAATTCCTAGTTAATGCCACGCAAGAACAAGCAGAACATTTTAAAACTTTAAACAAAGATTACAGATCATTAATTGGTTCTTTAAATTATTTAAGCGTGCTCACAAGACCAGATATCTCATATGCAGTTAGTACTTTATCTCAATTTTTAGAATCTCCAAATGAAACTCATTATTTAGCTGGATTAGGAATTTTTGCATATTTAAAAAGAACAGTTTAGAATCTCCAAATGAAACTCATTATTTAGCTGGATTAGGAATTTTTGCATATTTAAAAAGAACAGTTGATATTGAAAAGAACAATTGATATTAACTTCACTTTAAGAAGAACAAATGATTTTAAAATGATAGCTTACGTAGATGCAGACTGGGGTAATTGTTTAATAACTAGAAAATCAGTTACAGGATTTATTATACTAGTAGAAAACAATATCACTTCGTCGAAATCTTCAAAACAAAAAACAATTTCTCTTTCATCCACAGAAGCTGAATATCAAGCACTAGCAGATTTATCAAAAGAAATAGTTTGGATTAAAAATTTAATTGAAGAAACTCAAATTTTTAAAATTAATGAATCAATTTATTTTTATGAAGATAATAAAGGCGCTTATGATTTATCTATTAGTGATACAAGTCAAAATAATTTTAGAACAAAAAATATGGATATTAAATTACATTTTATTAGAAAATTAATAGAAAATAAAGAAATTATTTTAAAATTAATATCATCAAAAGAAAATTTGGCGGACTTTCTCACAAAATCATTAAATTCAATTAAACTCAAAAATGTTATGAAAAATATTAATTTAATTTCAAATGATGGTAATGCTATGATCATACGTGCTCATAGCAAGGGCGGATGTCAAAATGGGAAAAGAAATTTTATTGACATCACTCAAGAAAGTGAGTCAAAATTTCTATCTTAAAAGTCTTGCTGAATTAAACTCAGAAGATTTATTTTATTAAAAATAAAAAACAAGATATTTTATTAAAATGAATTTTATTAACAACATTTTTAATTTAATATTTTATGATATAAAGAAAACAGAAAATTAATTAAAATAAATAAATAAATTTATTTTATCTTTAAAATAATTAATTTGGTTTTTAAGCATAAGTGCTATGTTTAAATAATTTGCTTTTTGACGTCATAATACCACAGAAAATTATTTAAAATTATTTTATTGTTAATTTGTCTTAATTTTTATTTCTACGAAATTTTTATTTTATGACGTCATTGACCATTTTGGTCAACAGCAATCATGATGTCATAATCTTTAAAATATTTTATTTTTCGATGAAACTAACTAACTTGTTTACCCTTTGACATTAAAATAAAACAGTAAAACGGTAAACAAGATGAAAAATAAACTAAATTAAGAAAGAAAACAATATTGAAATAAATAAATAAATAAAAATTAAAATTCAAATAAAAGAACATAAAAAATATAAAATATAAAAAACAAAACATTCTTAAAAATTAAAATCAATTTATTTCATCATTATAAAAAGAGAAAATTATCTTATTAAAATAGTTTGTAAAATCATCTTATTAAAATAATCAAGACTAAAATATTTGAATTTATTATAATAAATATTTTAGTTATTAAAAATTACTATTAATCTTTATTCATTAAAAACATTCATTATTATTATCTTAATTTTATTGGCAAATTTAGTTTTGCCTTGAGGTAGAAATATATCTATTTTTAATTGTTTTGTTTTTCGTAAAATGTTTTTATTATTTGTTTTAAATTATTTAAACTGAAATAAATCCTTTAGTTGTGATATTTTTACAATATGATTAATCTTGTTACTGATAACGGCACTGAATTCAAAAACAATGATTTATCGTCGTTTTACTCTGCCAACGGTATAAACCACCTCACCACTGCCCCCTACCACCCGGAAAACAATCCCTTAGCTGAACGAGGAAACAGGACTACAGTCTCCAAAGCTCGATGCCTACTTTGGGATTCCGGTCTGCCACTATCTTACTGGGCCGAGGCTGTCAATACCTCTGTATACCTTGAAAATCTCACCCCTTGTAAATCCATTAATTTCTCTTCTCCATTTGAAAAATGGCACGATAAACTTCCCAGCCTTGCTCATCTTCATCCTTTTGGATGCGAAGTTGTCTATTCTTTAAACAGGTCAGGTGGGAAATTTTGGAGTCGAGGAGCTACGGGGATATTTCTTGGGTACGGAGCTGGACACCGGACCTACAGGATATTGGATCAGAATACAGGTAACATCATTACTACCCATCATGCTAAATTTAATTCCCATATTTTCCCTTACCTAATTATGCCGTCCAATTGTCAAGTACTTACTCCTGAAGACTATTCCACGCTGTTTGATGATCATATAGCCAGTGAATATGTTGATATCGAAGACACAGCGGAACCATCCAACTCGGAAAGAACCGCCAATACCTTATCTGAAAGAAATTCTGACGAACAAATAGCTGATGTCTTAATTCCTGGTAATACAAACAAAGACTCTCAAGGTGATCAAGAGTCTGAACGTCTTTACAATTCATCACATGAAAGCTACCAATCTATCCAAAATGAACCATCCGAAACAGTTGAATCTGACTTCAGTACCCCTCCAACTTCCAAATATTATACCTGGACTACTTCTGATGATCAACCGAGTAAAGAAATTACTTGGGATATTCTCCCCTCAAATATTATTGCGGACTCTCGGCGATCTAAACATCACGCTAATTTTGCCTCTGGGCTCACATCAGATCCAAAAACCTACCACGAGGCCATGAATTCTCAAGACACTGATCTATGGAAGAAAGCCATCAATGTTGAACTAGATAATATGTCCCGACTAGGTGTATGGACACCAGTAGAATCCTGTCCTAAGCCAAGCATTCCCCTGTCAACCACCTTGGTCTTCCATCAAAAAACGGATCAAGACGGTAATTTAACAAAATATAAAGCGCGCCTGTGTGTGCGTGGCTTCAAAAACAGGGAGGGGCTCGATTACACCGATGTGTTCTCTCCTACTGGCTGCTTGACCTCCCTGCAAATCCTGCTTACTATCTTATGTCGTCTCCAACTTGAAGTCCACCAAATGGACGTTTGATGCACATTCCTCAACGGAAAACCGGAGCAAGAATTGTGTCAGCCTGCTACAATGCTGAGCAAGCCAACATATGTAACATCAAATATTACTCTTATTTCATTATACAATCAAAAAATAAGAATTAATAAATGAAGATTAATTCTTATGGAAAATTGAATATAAACCATAAATGAAATAAAAAATACATATAAAATATTTTAATAACTTTTCTAATATTCACAAGTACCCAAATATAACTGTATATTTGGATTTCTCATGAAAAAAAAATATAGGCTACTCACTGGAAGTACCCCCAAATTCCTACTCCTTCACCACTTTTGCTACATCTGGCACCAATCTAGCACCAATTGTGTTATAGAACCTAATTACACATATCACACATGTTACATACATCAACTGTGAAAGAACGAACATGTATTTAACCATAAATAACCTTATGAGTTTTTTGTATAATGTAGAAAATAAGTACATACAGAAAACTCCTTGACAGCAGAAATATCTATATAAATCATGTGATGTACTAAAATACATAACTCATTGAAAAATAGAATTAACTGTGAAAGAACAAACATGTATTTAACCATAAATAACCTTATTTATGAGTTTTTTGTATAATGTAGAAAATAAGTACATACAGAAAACTCCTTGACAGCAGAAATATCTATATAAATCATGTGATGTACCAAAATACATAAATCATTGAAAAATAGAGATATTCAAATAAAATCAAATTTTCCCTCAAAAAACAGATACTGATTTATCCAGGAAAAATACATACATCCTCAAAAAATCAAATAAATTAATAGAAAAGGAATTTTGAAATACTTACATAAAATCCGCTTATTTACATGATCTGTTAAATTATATAACTGTCTGAATTTCTATTTTAAATATATTTGAAATAGACAGAAAGGCCATTCAGACGCAGGTGAACATTAGATAAATCACACAGCATGAGATCTTTTACAATTCAAAAGATCCCAGGCTTTCAAAACAAAATCAAATATACATAAATCTACTATTTCATCATGAGAACTTGAATACAAGGCTTCATTTCACCTCTGAGGCTTCTAAAAAGTATAAATAGGGCCTTTCCAGTCGCCCTTTATCCCCCATCATCATCCAGTTACATATTAGTCATACATTACTTAAGCTACATCTATTAGTCTTTGAAGTATTTTGACACAGTAACAGCACCTGATCACCTCTGTCTCTCTTAAATCCCTCAGCAGCCTATTCTAGCCACCTTAGGACGAACTGCTGCCCCTTAACTGAAGGTAAACAGGTTAGTAAGTACCTCCTACCTTCTCTATTTCAAACTGGTTGAAATAAACCAGAATTTTTGGGAATTAAACAACCCCTGCATAGCAGGCCCCAAAAGATAAGGGCATTCGAACAACCCCTGCATAGCAGGCCCCTTGACTACCCAACAGGGCATTAAACAACCCCAGAGGCTCTGGCCCCTGACTAAAGAATATTTTAAATATTAAAAATCTAAATATTTAATCATCCCATATAATTATTATGAAAATAATTAAACCAAACCATCTACACTTAAGTTTTGCACCCTGTATAGCTAGAAGGTTGTTACCTTGGCATTACAGAGGCTGACAAATTGTTCATTTAATATCCCCAATGTCTAACTGCTGGAAACTCCCCATACCTAAAATTAAACAAATCTATTTATGGCTTAAAGCAAAGCCCCGGGTGCTGGCACCAGGCACTTACCTCAGCTTTACTCGACTTGGGTTTATCCCCGACACATGGCAAACCGTTTCTCTATTACTCGTCCAACCTAACAAAACCTTTCTTCCTTTATGCTCACGTCGATGACTTGATTTTTGGGGGAACCTGGGTCCCGGAATTCAAATCTAGAATCTCCAAAATTTTCAAAATGGAAGATCTCGGGCTAGCAAAATATGCTTTAGGAATAAGAATCACCCAGCAAAAAGGTTCTATTACTCTTACTCAAGACAAATATATACAACATATTTTACATGAATTTAACATTCAAGATTCAAAGACCTGTCCAACTCCTCTTCCCTGCAACTGGAAAACGATCAAATCCACTCCATCCTCTCAAGTGTCTAATCCTCCATATAATTACAGGAGATTGGTAGGTCTTTTGCAATATCTAGTACAATGTACCAGGCCGGACCTCGCTTTCAGTGTGAGTTTTCTCTCGCAATTCCTTAGCAACCCCCGAGAAAGTCATTTCAATGCCGGGCGAAAGGTTCTTCAATATCTTGCAAACAACAGACAATATCAACCTATTTTAGGACAAAACTACCTAAATCACAAAGATCACGAAGTACTAGGTTTCTCAGATTCAGATTGGAATGGATCCAGATCCTGGAACTTTTAAACTGGATCAGTTGTGTATTTCTTTGGTACGGTTGGTTGGAGGAGTCACAAACAAAGTGTTGTGGCGCTCTCTTTTGCGGAAGGTGAATATTTAGCTTTAATCAAATGCTCACAGGATCTGCTATGGGTAGGAAACCTACTGGAAGAACTCACAAAACGTAGGCCAACACTAACGCTTCACACCAACAATCAGAGTGCCATGGCGATAGCTTCAAATCCAGTTTATCATCACGGAAGCAAACACATGCACTTTTGCTATCATTTCATTCGAGATCATATTACATCCAAGTAAATAACTTTTAAATATCTACAAACTGACCTAATGATGGCAGATCTACTCACCAAAAACTTGACGGAAGGAAAAACAAAACAGCACACCAAGAAAATGATGGGGGAAGTGGAAGGTATATCAAAAATGATAAGTGAGGGGGTGTATAGGAAATAAATAGAATTACTTCTTTTAGTTTTATTAGTAACTTGTTGACATTTCCTGTGACTCCTTTGTAACAGTTCTCCAAGCTATTTTTATTCTAAAGTGTTTTCCTTCAATTCTTTTTCTCTTCATCCTGTTACTTCTTTTCCATTTTTCCTCAGGTCTGATCCACGTGCTCCTAGCTCCAAAATCCCCAGGCTGACATCTCATAATGTTTTGATTGTCCAAAGGTTATTTTCTAGTCCTTTCTGTCATTTATCTCATTTATTTCTTATCCACTGATCCTTTTTCTTAGAATAGTGAAATTCATCCTGTTACTTTTTTTCCATTTTTCCTCAGGTCTGATCCACGTGCTCCTAGCTCCAAAATCCCCAGGCTGACATCTCATAATGTTTTGATTGTCCAAAGGTTATTTTCTAGTCCTTTCTGTCATTTATCTCATTTATTTCTTATCCACTGATCCTTTTTCTTAGAATAGTGAAATTCATCCTGTTACTTCTTTTCCATTTTTCCTCAGGTCTGATCCACGTGCTCCTAGCTCCAAAATCCCCAGGCTGACATCTCATAATGTTTTGATTGTCCAAAGGTTATTTTCTAGTCCTTTCTGTCATTTATCTCATTTATTTCTTATCCACTGATCCTTTTTCTTAGAATAGTGAAATTCATCCTGTTACTTTTTTTCCATTTTTCCTCAGGTCTGATCCACGTGCTCCTAGCTCCAAAATCCCCAGGCTGACATCTCATACTGTTGTGATTGTCCAAAGGTCTGATCCACGTGCTCCTAGCTCCAAAATCCTCAGGCTGACATCTCATACTGTTGTGATTGTCCAAAGGTTTCCTTTTTCTCACATAAAGCTTGAGAGTAAGTCCCTGGTTCATAATAATGTTGGAAACCCACTCGTTCTCTTGGGAATCCATAGTTAACCGGAGGCAAGATTTTCGATCTGTCTCTGAGATTTCTTCCCTCTGAGAAATCAAGTGTATTTTTAGTTGGAACAAGTTGTTCCGATATTTCTTCCTCATCCTCTACCAATGACCGTGAGCTTACGCAATCAAGTGATTGTTCTGAGTTCAACATAGGATCATTAGGCTGATTTTCAATGACTGGCGGTGACGAAGCAACTTCTTTGATTGGGTTGGGTAGGCAATTCAACAGAAAGTCATAAGATTTGGAATTGTTGTTGGCATCTGAGAACTTCAGGAACTTGACATGTTTTGTCTGAACTATGCTGCCATTCGGAGTTAGAATGCGGTAGGACAAGAGTTTAGGAATGTAGCCTATCAATTTGCCCTCGCTCCCTATTGGGCTAAACTTCTCCCCTTTTTGTCGTCACATGTTGAGAAAGACCACCGGACTTCCAATAGGACGCAAGTAACCAGAGGGAAGATCAGTACCATGTAAAAGTTGCCAAGGCGATTTTTCTTTGTCTTTCCTTGGTATTTGATTGAGCGAGAGACAAGCCAACTTTAAGACTTCGGCCCAGTACTTTTTAGAAATATTTGAAGATGCCAAACACGCTCCAACAGATTCGCAAATGGTCCTATTCGCCCGTTCAGCCCTACTATTATGTTCGGGATGGTAAGGTTTGGAAACGAGAGTCTGAATTTTATTCAGCTTGAAGAAATATGCTAACCTATTGTTAAAAAACTCCCCACCTCCGTCTGAGCAGACCAAGTTTAGAAAATACTCCTGCTTTTTGTTTTCGATTTTGAGAATTTTGATGAGAGTTTCCACAGTTTCATCCTTATTAATCAAAGGGATGTGACAAAATTATCCGGAGAAGTTATCTACGATGGTGAGAATGTACTTGTGCTTTTGACTTGATTCAGGTGAGATTGGACCAATAATGTCTAGATGAATGCGTTCAAATGCCTTGTTGGCTTTAGTTGAGACACATGGAAAAGAGCTTTTAGTTATTTTTCTCATAGCGCCGTTCTTAAATCCAAAAATATCGATTTCAACCGATCAAACTCCTTTGATAAATGGCTTCAATTGTTGTATTTATGCGTGAACGTAAGATTTGTGAATCTCTTTCAAGGACAAGAAGGCGAATGAGTCGCTTTTGCTGCCATCAGCTAGAGAAGATTTAGTCCCTATTGAGTCAGTATTCTCTATGGTGAAAAGATTAGATATTACTGATCCAGCAAAAATTGATCAACCATATTTGAGAATTTGAAATGATTTCCCTTGAGCAATAAGACTGCATCCTGTTGAAATTTGGGGAGAAATTAAGTGAAATCTGGTGTTGACTCTCTTAAGATGGGAAACCCCTGGCAAAAAAAAAAAAAGATCTGTCTTAATCTCGTTCAAACCTAATTTGTGACTATCATCAAGGTGTAACGGTATAAAAGAATTAACACTTAGAATCTTAAACCGTAGGAAATCTTTCTTGAAGAAAAACTCTTACATTGCTTCTTCATCTAAACAGATTTCCCTCACTTGCTTCTAACATCTGATTCGGTGAGAAAAGAACCCCCTCAGTTCTTTTCAAGTGTTTTCTTTTAAATTAACTTATCAATTCATTAGTCCGATATCACAGAGACAATCAAGATCTGAAGGCTCAATCAATTCAACTTTAAATACTTAAACATCTGTATGAATCAAACTCTCTTTCACTATTTTCTTTTCATTTCTTTCTTTTTCATATAGAAAAACGTTGCTTTTTTTAACTCTTGTTTTATTATTATTTTCTTTCTTTCTTTTGTTCTTTTCCTAAAAAAAAAAAAAACTCAAAAGATTATTATGTCGTCACACTTCTTCTTCTGCTTCTCTAAACTTCAAGTTTAAACTTGCTTTACACTGGTATGAATTATTTTCCTTACTCTATTGTCTATTGTTTTGTTATCAGTTGTTTGTTCTGTTTTCTTATCTTGCTCTCTCTCAGTTCTGGATTTCCGTTTTAAGCAATTTCAGTTGATTATTATCAAGCAATTTTAGTTCATTATTTCAACACGATTAACAGTCGAAAACCGAACCAATCAAAACATAAAAAGCCAGAACACTCTCAACTTCAATAAACGATGGACGAAGAAAGAATCAATGCTGTCTACCTTAAATCTACTATCGAAGCAATACCTCGCTTGAACGGCGAAAATTTCACTGTCTGGCAAGGGAGGATTGAAAATATGCTTGACCTTCAAAATTTGAAGGAAAAGCTTTACAACGATGAAGAAGTACTTTCTCCCATAGAAGATATTCGCCTCAGATCTATACTCACAGCCAAGCTCGACGACTCTATTCATGCTAATGTTATCTCCCATGAGAATCAACACTCCGCTAAGTTAATTTGGAAGTCACTCATTAAGCACTTCGCATCTTCTAGAGCCTCAAAACGCGCTAGAGTCTTCAAGGAGCTCCTTCGACTAATGTTTGATCCCAACAATGTCGACACTTTTATCACCAGAGTGAAAAATTCGGTCTCCAAACTTCACCAAGTCGGAATTGTCTTACCACCCGACATTCTTGCATATCTAATCTTAGATAAATTGCCTGAAGATCTTGAGAATGTATGCCAACAGATCACCCATTCAGACAAAGAAATAACTCATGAACTAGTTATTAGGATTTCAGAATTGACAAACTAAAGGACAGAAGTCCAGATAAAAATAGCTGAAGACTGGATAAGATAATAAGATAGATACAGAGAACCATAAGGTGAGACTCCAAGACTGATAAAAATCTTCTGGGGTTGATAGACAGAGATGAGAAGACAGAAGACAAAGAAAA
>KN361082.1:18129-28943 GCA_000785685.1 Uromyces viciae-fabae | reverse complement strand
GTCAAAAAAATTTGGTGATTTTAGGACCCTTAGAAGTATTTTTTAAAAATATTTAAAAAAATTGAAAATACTTGATATCCTCCTGACGTCAAAAGGCGGTGCCAGCAGGATTTGGGCGGTGCGAAAATGACCCCCTTTATTTAAACAGGAAAGTAAGTTAAACTTGATAAACATCATTAGTTACATAACTAGGAACAACAGGAATGTATTTTTTATCAACGAATAAAATAGGACCTTCATGAAGATCAAGATGATGAGATAAATTTCTAAATAAATCATCAAATTGATCTATAAAGGGAGGATCAACACTACCGGAAATACAACTATTTTCCAAAAAATCAGGATTAAAAATTTGATCAAATTTTATTTCTTCTTCCCTTTGTTGTTGTTTATCTTTAGATTTGATTTGGGTAGTTGTGATGATCTTAGTTTTACCGTTGGGGTGTAGTCTAACCACTGTGTGTGATTTGGTTTTAGAACCACGGGTTGTTGTTGATTGAGAATTATCTGGAGCTTCGAACTCTTTAGCTAATCGTTCATATCCTAACTTGATTCTATTTTGGATTGAATTGCTACTATCGATTTGGTTAGAATATGTAGATGCACTACTAGTTGCGTTCCGAGTTGGTTTATTTTTCGAAGTAGATGGTTTAGTAGGTAAAGTAGGATAGTCCCTTTCAGCCTCACGAGCTAAAGCTTCTTTTTGTTGCTCTAATGACAATCGATTTTTGTACTTTGCAATTTCAGTTTGAATTAAAGAGTTTCTTTTCATTATCAGCTCTGAGCGAATATTTTCTTTCAAATCTAAGTTTTTTGATAATCGACTTGATTCGTGACACGAAGGACAAGGGCTTAGAGCTGGCTTCATTCTACAAAATATCAATCCACAATTCACACATTGTTTGGGTAATCGACTTGAAGGTTGACTATGAGTCCTTGCTTCGCAAAAACATTGTGCTGTTCCATTTGGAATTGTGTCGGGAGATTCAAAGGATTCTAAAATTAGTTTGACTTCTAAAATCTCCTTTAAAATCGATGGCGAGATTTCGGAGATAGGTATATCAATGTCTGGTGGTAAATCAGACTTCGGCTCTGTTTTAAGAGTTATCTCTTGGGGAGTTAGTTGAATATTTTTGGTGGGCTCTGGCTTGGGTTCGGGTGTGACTGACTCATACTTGTTGGAATTGAGGTTTTTTTTCTTGTTGGATGATGAGGAATTAGTTGAATCTCTCGGTTTAATATAAACGTTATCAGGATTTCCGAAGTTTTTGTAAACTATTGGATCGATGGTTTGCTTGTTTTGAACATCCGAGTCCTTCTTTGCCAAATTTTGGGTTTGTTTAACTTTGACTCGATTGTTTTTGTTAGAAAAATTCGTGTTAATGGATGAGTTATTAATGTAAGATTGAGAAATTTTTGAAGCTGATGGTAAGGATGGAAAAGCTGATTCATTCCTTAAATTTCTTGTCACCTCGACCTTCTTTCGAAAATTGAAGTTACAAAATCGTTCAATAAAGTCACTCTGCTTTGGGCCTTGACCAATTAAACTTTTAAGGTATTCCTCTGATTCTACTGGAGTTCTCAAGCTTTGAAGGTACGGTAAGACTTGAGATTTGATCGATTCCTCATCTGCGAATTGTTTTTTAGTCAAAAGGTAAGCAGTGGAAAAAGAGGTAGCGAACAAATCAGCACACCTAATGCTATCGATATTGAAAAAATGAAATAAGACTAGCCCAAACCGATGAATTCTACCAACGCCTTACAAACGTAGTTATCATCCATTTCCTATCTGCAGGAGGACATCGTCATGCAGCTGTACCCCGGCGCACGATATCGTTTTGCCGGGGTACTATCTCCCCGGATACCCGGTGAGCTTTGTGTTTTCCCCGCTGCCCGTCGGCTGGTGGGAATTTTGAGAAATAATATAAATGTAATCATTTCTGAATTATGTTTTTATTTACATATAGTGGCCCCATTGCGGCCTTACATACTTTTCCACACTTTGATGTCAAAGTTTCTGGTACAATAGAAAAGTATGGACAGATGTGTATCAGCTTCAGAGATAGGTCCTATAGCTGCTCCATACTTTTCCATACTCTTTTGTAGTTGCAAAAAAGTGTCAAATGAAACCATACAAAAGTATGGATGTCAGAAATGAGTCCACCTATAAGGTTTTTACTTGCCTGATACTGTTTTTTTCACTTATAGTGACTAGACGGCACGACAAAATCCCAAATTGTGAAAAGCCATTGATCAAAATGTCCAAGGTCAGGTGTATGACTCATTGAGCTGTTTGGAAAATCCTTTTGACAGTAAGGTCTTTTTATCATGAAACCAAGCACTAAATAAATGGATTTAGTCAGTTTGATGGTTCTGGTGGTCAATGAGGCTGACCATCATACCCATTAAACTTTCTTTTAGTGTTGGTTGGACACTAGCAGTTCAACTGATGGGATTGATAGGCATAAACCATTGTTGTCATTTGGACAGCGGAAGTCTGTTGAGCCCCTTGGATGGTCAAAAATATTGATCATCCAAATAGTCAATTTTAAGCTACCATCCAATGGAAATTTACGTTCAACTTGACTGTTTGGATGGTCAATATTTTCAAAAATCCAAGTGGCAAAGCAGCTGTTGAATCAATGGCATTGGAGAAAATGTTCAAGCTGACACCACCAAACAATGGGTTTTTTGGATTCAGAAGTATTATTGTGCTGAGGAGAGAGAAAAAAAACAAATTCAGGAAAAATTTGTGATTATTTGAAACTGAGGAATTGAGAAAAAAAAAACCAAATACCAATGCATACCAATAATTATTGGAATTCATCTGAATTGGATTGGTGCAAGACCATATACTAAATCTGTGAAAATTTGGAAACTAAAGGTATTTGTTTCAATTAGTTTTTAATATAAACAATTTATTTACAACTTTTTATTTAATTGAAAGTAAAAATTAAATATGAAATAATAAAAATATTTTACCTAAAGGCTGTCAGACGCTGTGATGCCTGTGATGCCAGGGACTGTGTACCCTTTTTTAGCTACACACTCTGCAAGGTGTGGAAAAATAGTTATACAACTATTTATTCCAAGGTTTGGTAGTTGAATAATTATATATTTATATATAATTCCCAACAGAGGGGCCAGTATAACTGGTGTTGTAGATCCCTCTGAGGAAATAAGGGGCCAGAGCACACTCTGGTGTTTTTGTAACCCTTTTAAGTTGATATACAACTTTTCTTTGGGGCCTGATTGTGATCGGGGGTGCTTATACCCAATATACCATGGAGTGGTTTAAGTCCTAAGACTTTGAGATTAGTCAAAAGACTTACCTTAGGTCCAGATCACAAAGAGGAGGAGGTTACTGAAGGCGTGGTTGACTGGAGAAGGCAGACTGGAATTCAGAAAGGGATCCAGTGGGCGCAGTTGAAGGAGAAGTGGTCTTTTAGTGCTATAGAGTGACTGATATACTAGTTGTGTATGTAAGTAACTATATGTATCTGATGAAGATGATTCTACAAGATGAGAGGACAAAAGGAGTGCTCTATTTATATCTTTTCCAGTCCTCCTGGGGCGCTCTGATAGTATGTAAATGTCCCACAGAATGTAGACTGCATTATGCAGGCAATTGAACAATTCTGTGGGCAATGTGAAAAGAAGATGTTACATTATCTGTACTCGAGGAATTTATCCTTGAAAATATGTCTTGCAAGGATGATCTGTGTGATTTTTATTTATTTTTATCAATTGAAATGACGGAGGTATATAGAAGCTTCCTTAGTGTAGCATACTTACATGACACTTCTATTTTTTGAAGGTCTGTGGGAGTATTATTGCTTTGTCTTGTCTGTTATTTCAAACAAAGCAGTTTTGGCCCGTCAGGGCCCGCGGGACCTGTCAATTGGGTTACATAAGCCAACCAAACTCTGTGACATTTGTCTAGGGGGGTGATTAGGTAATCTCCCGCATCATTTGACAGTATTACCAATATGTATTTAACTCCTAAAGTATACACAACACCTCATTTTTATGGATTCATATTTTTCAATACATATACATGAGTATATTTGACATCTCATCTGGAGGGTTTGCAGGGGTTTCCTTCTTATTTTCCTTTTATTAATAAAATGAAATGGAAGGAGGTATTTTTTGACCATACTTCTGCTGAGTGACTGGGGTTATTTTTTACCAAGGAATTCAAATATTCAATAATATTTATACTATTCCTATTGCTTACTAATGTTTTTCACTATTTTGTTGTTTTTCATTAATATTTTTATTTATAAAAATATTACAAAGTTGTTTTTTCTATTTTGTTAGTTAGCTCTAACACAGTAGCCAGCTGACAAAGGCAGCTAATTTAAATTTTCTTTATTTTATTTTTATTTAATAATAATTGCTTTTTTTATAAAATAATTAATAACTATTTTATTTAATTTAATCTTTGTTGATTTGTTGACTCAAGAAGATGGAAAAGTTAGGAGAAAAATTAACACAAATAGCTGAATGCTTTGCTGACTGGGATAAAGCAACAAATACGAGGTTTTTATAGTAAAAAGGAGCAAGTGTCAAAGACACTTGGATTGATTCAGGAAATAGAATGAGAAGTTTTGGAATCAATAATTTTATTTCAATGTTTAATAATACTAAACTTATAGTAATTACATAATGAATATATTCAATTGGATTCTAACAGGACTATTATTTTTACTTCAACTAGAAGACAACATTTTTACTTGAACAAGAAGAACTAATTTTACTTCCATAAGAAGAACTACTTTCTACTTCAACTAGAAGAACTTTGGATGAGAAACTATCTCATAACTTACTAGACTATTTTATGTAACTAACATAATATATAACTGGTTTAACTTCAATATGTAACTAACATATTACTAGAATATAGAACTATTTCAACTTCAATATGTAACTAACATGTTACTAGAATATAGAACTATTTTAACCTCAATATGCTACTTAGCATATTACTAGACTAGAATTTAGAGATAACCTAATTGAGATTTGATAATGATGAACCTGAGCACGTTTCTGTCATAACTTGAGACTGAAATTTCAACAATTTTAAGTATCATAAATAAAATTTTAGGGTATTGATTTCCTCACACAGTCAGACTGGGTTTACACACGGTTTTGTCCGCTGGGGGATGTTGGATTTTCTTTTTTCAAATATTTTTCAAAAATACTTTGAAGAGTTCTAAAAATTTCCAAAAAGTTTTCCTAGTATCCTGAGCCCCCCTGCCTCATAAGTACTCCATATATAGGGATCACAAAAAATCGAAAAATAAAATAAATAAAAATAGTTAATGTGGGAAATATGGGCTAAAAATTTTATAACATGTATTTCCACCCTATTGCATTGTTTTGCAAAAGTAAATGTAAAAGTAACTTTTTTTGCTTCCCCATGGATAAAATTTTAATCCCACATTCCAATGGGGTGGAGAAACATGTGATAAAATCTTTAGCCCATATTTCCCGCATTAACTATTTTTTTTTTTTTTTGATTTTGTGTAATCCCTATATATGGAGTGCTTCCATATTTTCTTTGGCTCTAAAAACTTCAGAATATGAAGCAGGGGGGCTCAGGATACTAGGAATTTTTTTTTTGGTAATTTGAGAACTCTTAACAGTTTTTTTTTGAAAATATTTGAAAAAAAAAAATCTGACGTCCCCTGGCAGTCAAAACTGTGTGTGAAAGTGGTCTGTCCATGTGCGGAAATCAATACCCTATTTTTATAATAATAATACTATTTTAATGATAATTTTCTAATTATTTTTATTAATTTTGCTTATATGTTTAATATGGATAATAAGAATTTTTAAATTAAAAAAAAAACTTGATTTAGAAATCTGTTTTGTTTTAGGGTTTTGATTTCCGCACATGGTTTGGCCAGTGCAGGGACATTGGCTGGCACATGGAAGCCAAGATTTGAGCTACCACATTACCAGGTAGCTCAAATTCATCAGAAGCACCTGCCAAATGTGTCTGTCCCATTTTCACAAAAAAAAAACTGTGAGCCAACTCAAAACTCCAAAAAATACTAAAAACCATAAATTACACCATTTCTTCTAAAACTCTCTCAAAACTCAACAAAAAAAAAGAACTAAGGTATGTTGTTCTAGAATTACATGCAATTTTTTTTTTTTTTTTTGAACAGTTTTGACCAAGAATTTTTTTTTTTTTTTATCTCATTATTAAAACTTGAAAATAGAGTTTCCTCTACCTTCCTCTTGCTACATGATCACACCACTCAATCCTAATCGGTCCAGCTTCCTTATATCATTAAAAAAAATCAATTAAAAACCTTTGGTAAGGAATTTAAATATTTTATTTATTTATTTTTTTAATTTTTTTGAATTAAAAACTGTTCACTTATTTTCCATTCCATTACATTTTTTTATGTTATTTTTTTTTTTTTTTAGCTTGGAATCAAATCTCTTGAATATGATTTAAAAAAAATTGTTTTCTCTTTTTTCTATTAATCAAATATGAAAATGAATGACATCAATAACTCCCCTTCTTTTGAACTAGACCCCTCTACATCTACAAATTTGAATGATATGGCTCTAGAGCCCCCCACAGTGAATGATATGGATCTAGAGCCTTATTATGTGAATGATTTGGCTCTAGCACCCCCGGCAGAACTTCCATATGCAACATCAGAAGAACTTGATGCTGCTGCTTGACTCTGGGCAAAATATCACGGACACACCATTTTCATTACAAACTCAACAAAATCTGGAGGCAAACACTGTGTGACTTATGGCTGTGATTCATCTTGGAAACCCAAAATGACTTAAAATGATAAGCTAGGTCAAACAAGGAAGATAAATTGTCCCTTCAAATTCACTGGAAGTTTTTATAAAAAGGTGGGCCAATAGAAAATAGTCATTAAACACACTGAAAATGATCACTCTGCCTCACAAGATACTTTGACACATTCAGTTCATCAAAGACTTCAACCTGAAGACAAATAAATAGTTGAAAATCTATCAATTCCGGGTGTGAAACCCTTCAAATCAAAAATTCATTGATTTCTGAAGCCAAAACTCCAGTTGTTTCCAGCTTGAATATCCTGTACAATTATCAAAATTTTCTCAGAATTAATCATATTGAAGGAAGAAATCCAATTGAATCACTATTAAATGAAATAAAAATTGAGAAATTCTACCACAAGTTCAACATTAATTCTGATTCCTCTGTCAACTCTCTTTTTTTTGCTCATCCTGAATCCTTATCACTTTCCAGAAGATATTCCACCACTTTTTTTATTGATTGCACCTAAAAAACAAAAAATTCAAAATGCCCCTCCTCCACATTTCAGGTATTAATGGATCAAATCAAACCTTCTCTGTTTCTTTCTGTTTCCTTTCTCAAGAAAAAGAAAAATATATATCTGGGATTTAAATTAATTATCAACCACTCTGAACAACATTTCTCCTTCAGTAATGGTCACTGACAAAGAAGAATCTCTCACTAATGCAATCTCTGATGTTTTCCCCTCTTTTTATCAAATTATTTGTAAATGGCATATTTCCAACAACATCACCCCTAATTGTAGAAAATACTTCAATTCTGAAGAAATCTGCTCAAATTTTCTCAAATATTGGAATTTTCTTGTTAAATCTGCTTCCATTTCTGTTTATCATTCTAATTTCTCTCAAAACACCCAACATTGGAATTACCCTAATGCTGATTATATCATAAACAACTGGGTCCCTTTAAAAGAGAATTTTTTTGCCTGCTAAATCAAAAAAAAAAATCACTTTGGAAACACTACCACATTAAGAGTTGAAGGTTTACATGCTTAAATAAAATGATTACTTCATAGCTCCACTGGGTCTTTTTCAGCTGTTCTTAGCCAAATTTACAAGGCCATCTCCATCCAAATTCATTAAATAACAATTCAAACCAGTCAGAACACCCACAAAGAATTCACTGGCTTACCTCCATAAGTTTCCCCTCTCAACTATCAAATCCCTCATTATGCCCTCAAAATCTGCCATGCTTCCCATATTTCTAGTGAAACATGAATCACTTGTATCAACTATTCTTATTCCATTTTCATGGTTGTTCCTTGTGTTCACAAAATCAGAAAAGCACAAGTCAAAAATATACAGTTGAAAATAGAAGATTTTCATCCCAAGTGGAAAATCTGCAATGATCTTGAAGTGAGTTATTTTGTTCCTATTTCTTTCTATTTATTTTTTAATTTTTTTGTTTCTTTATTTATTTATTTATTTTTTTCATTTCTTTCTTCCATTTTTCATTTATTTAATTTTTTTTTTTTCTTTCTTTTTTCTATCTTTGTTTTTTATTTTTGGATACTGATGATGATCTTATTTTTATTTTCTTTTTTTAAAGTTTAATTTTCTATAATTCTTAGAGCATGAAATCAGATTGATCTGAGGAGACAGAAGAGGAAGAAAGTGAAACCGATGAAGAGGATAGGATTTTATTGGATTTGGGAAAAGTATATGCTGAAGTAGATGTGGAACTTGTAAGTAAAGTTATTATTTCTCTTTCAATTATTTTTTTCTTTTGGTTTTTTCATTATTTTCTATAATATTTGTCATCCAATTAATTTTTTGTTTTTTTTTTATTCTCTTAGTATGCAGCCAAGGCCAAGATCATGTTGTGTCTTGGTGTGCATACTCTAAATATAGAGTATTTGATTTGTATTTCAATTTCAATTTCCTATTTCCTTATTTTCTTTGTCTCACTTTTCAAGATTATTCTTTTTATTCAATCTTTCCATATACTGAGATCACTTTCACCCAGGCTCAAGGCAATAGGATATTATTTCCTTTTTATTGTTAATTTCTGAGATCTTGAGGCTGAGAAGAGAGTAGAGAGAGGTTGAACCAGGAGCAGATTGGTTGATTTGAAAAAGGAACTTGACTGGATGCTTTTGCTAGGAGAAAGTATTTTGTCAAGGCTTTGCTTAACCTCTATACTAGGGCTTAATATGGTATCTCCTCTTTTTAATGGTACTTCCAATGAAAATAAAATAAAATATAAAAAATAAAAATAAAAATATTTTTGCAGCTTCTTTGGACTATTGCTAGTCTCAGATGCTGACAGCCACGTTTGCACGGAACTGAATGGAGTGTTAATTTCTGAGATCTTGAGGCTGAGAAGAGAGTAGAGAGAGGTTGAACCAGGAGCAGATTGGTTGATTTGAAAAAGGAACTCGACTGGATGATTTTAATTCCAAGGACAAAGTCAAGATGAAAAAGGAAAACAACAGACCCCCTTGCACATAACAAGAGGGTTAGTGGACAAAACTTGAATAATAAATAAACAAGGACTAAGACAACTAACTACACTTGTAGCAGGACTAATATAACTCACTACACTTGTAGCAGGACTAATATAACTAACTACACTTGTAGCAGGACTAAGATAAAAACTATCAAATATATGATAGGACTAAACTATGGACTCCTACACTTGTAGGAGGACTAATTAACTAACTAACAAACAAACTAACTAACCAACTATATAACTGATTCATGTAAATCAGGACTAAATAATGCATTAATACTATTTTGATTTTAGATTTTTTTTATTTATTTGTTGATTTTAATGTAAATTTAAAGACTAATAAAAAAAATAGAACTAAGAAAAAGTTAAAGAGGAAAGGGATGAAGCATACAATAATGGAAAGTTGACATTTATCACTTTCTCGATGATAAACCACTGTTGACCAATTCTGTTTCTATCTTCAGTTCTTTCCCGTGGCACTGTGCTTGGTTCGTTTCCTTTCTTATGGTTTCTCTCATTCATTATTAATCCTGTTCTTTTAAGGTGATTTTATATTTTTCTCTTGTACTTTATTTCTTTCCTTTCAAACTGAAATCAAGTATTATTTTAAGACCATTGAAAACCATCAGATCCGACCTGTGGAGGCCATCTCTCACATTTCAGTTGTCCATGACACTTTAGGTGATGGTAATTGTGGATTTAGGTCAGCAGCAATGAGCATGGGGTGCTCAACTGATGATTGGATTCACATTAGTGAAGAAATGCTGGCAGAATTCCTTGCAAACTCAGTTTTCCACTCACAGAAAAGAAGTTTAAAAAATTTGGTGGGATGAATCAAGAGAAAAGGTAATTGATAGAATTAAACTTTCAAGTGCAGATGATTCTAGAGATAACTGGATGACCTTTCCTGCTCATGGATTTTTACTGGCTGAAACTTATTTAAGACCAGTTATCTTATTATCTGCTCAAATGATTTTCACCTTCCTTCCTCTTTCTCATCCTACCCCTAAAGATACCCCCATCCTTCCTCCAATCTGTCTTATTCTTCATAGTGCTCACATCATCAGTTCCATTTTCAAGGAAAAAAATAGATGGCCTGCCCCTATGTTGTATTCTTTGTGGGAACACCATTCCAAAAAAGAACCCAAGCCATGGAAGGATTTAATTTCTTCGAATTTCATCTTGGGCCTGAAAAATTTACACTCTCATAGAAAATCTTATAGATTAAATAAAAATATAAATGTTGATTAGCTTTGTTTTTATAGAATGTATATATATATATTTTGCTGCATTCAAATTTTTTTTGATAATAAATAGTATTTTCCCAAGGGAAAAAAATTATAACTGTTGAAAGAGATCCTGTTTATGGCTCTCACAAGTATTTTTTCATAATTTTTGTTTGACCTACCATAAGTGGTATGAAAAGTGGTACCACATATGTAGGTCCAAAACCATGTGCCAAAAAGGTAAAAAATTTTTTTTTTTTTCATCATAGACTGAGACATTTTAAGAAGCTTTTGGAAGGCGC
>KN361082.1:4598-18071 GCA_000785685.1 Uromyces viciae-fabae | reverse complement strand
TGTGCCCCCCCCCCCCCAAAAAAAAAAAAGAAACAAAAAAAGAAAAAAAGAAAAAAAGGTTTTTTTAATTTTTTGAATTCACCATAAAATCAAGCATCCTTTGGAAGCCCCTTTTGAAATTTTCAAATTTTCAAAAAAAAAAAAGAAATCTATTTTTACAATGGACTTGAAAAAAAACATGTGTCAGTTCAGAAAGCCAGGTGTGCGCCCAAAAAAAAAAAAACTGAATTTTTTTTTCTATTTTTTTCTTCAGAATTAGATATCTTGGGTCTTTAAAACCCCCAATAATTCATTCAAAATTTTCTATTTTTTTTTTTCTATTTTTAAAATGGTTTCAAAAAAACCATGTGCCTAGGTGCAGCCCGCAGACTTTGCTGCACCAACCAAACCGTGTATAAACGTGGTTTGACCCTGTGCGGAAACCAAAACCCTTTGTTTTAATGATTTTTTTAATAATGATTGGAAATTTTTCTTCAAATGATCTGCTTGTTGAATCAAATTTGCAAAATTATCAAAAATAAAAATTTACAAAATCAAATGATTTCAGCCCAAATTCTAAAATCTTCTTTGATTTAATTTAAAGTTTTTTATTTTTAAATAATTTTTGTTTCAATAACGCCTTTTCTATTCTTTAATCATGAAATAAGTTTTTTCATTAAAAAAATTTATTTTTATTTCACATATCAATTTTATTTATCAATTTTTTAATTTCAAATTAAAATTATTAATTTACCTTTTTTTAAAATCTTTTCAAAATTTTCTTAAAAATTCTATTCAATTTGAATTTTTAATATTTTGAACTTCATTTTCATCTGAAAATATTTTTTTATTTTTTTAATTGATTTAAAATTAAAATCCAGAATTGATTTGTTCATTTCTGTTTTTAATCATTAATATTTTTTGATTTTTTTTTTTTTTTTAAATTTTATTTTAATTTAAAAACACTGACTGTTTTCATTTTGTTGTCTTCTATCATCAAAACTATTTATCATGTTTTGACAAAAACAATCCACAGTGATTGAATTGTTAATTACAATAAACAAAAAAACAAAAGCACCTATTAGATTGGAAATTAGATACAATACAAATACAAAGTATTGTCTGAATTTTTGATCCAATAAACAGCAAACACTGATCCATGTATAGGAACAGCTTCATGGCTATTTTCAGTGATCAAATATGATTTTTTTTTTCTTTTGTATTTTTTTGAAATCAATTGAGGAACAGATGGCACAAACAATTTTTTTTCTGATTGCTTGAAATTTTTTTTTTGTGGGGGGGGGGGGGGGGGGATTGTTTTTTGCACCACCCAAAACCTTGCGCACATCACCTTTTGACGTCAGGAGGAAGTTGAGATTCTCCTCTTTTTTTCAAATATTTTTAAAAAATACTTTTAAGGGTCCCAAAACTACCAAAAAAATTTTCCAGCATCTTGAGTACCCCTGCTTCACCTTCTGCACTTTTTTAGCTCAAAAAAAAAAAATCGAAGTACTCCTTATTGAGGGATTGCACAAAATCAAATAAAAAATATATAAAAATGGTTAATGCGGGAAATATGGGCTAAAAATTTTATCACATGTATTTCAGTATTTCAACCTTATTTAAATTTGGGATAAAGATTTATCCACGGGGAAGCAAAAAAAAGTTGCTTTTATGTTTACTTTTTCAAAATTTGGGTGCATGCACCAGTTTTTGCAAAAAATTAAATGTAACAGCAACTTTTTTTGCCACCCTGATAAAATGTTTGTACCATGTTCCAATAAGGTTGAAATACATGTGATATAATTTCTAGCACATATTTCCCACAATAACAATTTTTTGTATTTTTTATTTGATTTTGTGTAATCCCTATAAAAGGAACACCTTGATGTTTTTTTTTTTTGAGCTAAAAAGCTCAGAAGATCAGATAGGGGGGCTCAGGAGGCTGGGAAAAAAGTGGGGTAATCTGAGGTCACCTAGAAGTATTTTTTAAAAATATTTGAAAAAATAAAAATAAAACTTTATGGCCTCCTGACATCAAAAGGCAGTGTGCACCCAAATTTGGGTGGTTCAAAGAACAATCCCCCTTTTTTAAAAAGAAAAAACAAAAATTGAGAGAATGAGCTTCATTTTTTTAATATTGAAGAGGAATTAATGATGAGAAAGCAATTCCAATTGGATGAGTGGCTGGATCAAGTTGATTTTGTCCATGAGGAAGTGAAGCTTCTCAGTGTGGTTAACAAGGGGATGTCAATGACAGAAGAGGTGGTGGTGATGGGTTCCAGGGAGATGTGTTTGTTTTGTGGGATGGTCAGAAGTGAGTTTGCACTGAGAGAATAAATGAAGCATGATGAGGAGACACAGACAGGGTACATTGCTCATAGATGCCATAGTTACATAGCTTTCAGATTTACAGGAAAATGAAAAAAAAAGTAATGGCAGAAATGATCACACTTAAGAATAATGATATTTTTAAATACTTGTATAAAATAGATAAAATTGAATTTATATTTAAAACAACAAAAAAAAAAAATTGATTTCATAAAATGTTTTTTTTAAATATATACCATAAAATAATCATTAACTACAATTGATAAAAACACAAAAAGAAAACAAAAGGAGACAAGATATAATAAACAAAAGTTATACATAGATGGATCATAAGAAAAATGTATGTATATATATATCAAAAGAGAGAGAGGAAAGTTCAAGATGAAAACTATAGACAAGTGTTGATAAACTAAATAGATGGAGTATATAAACTAAGAAAGAGAAAGAAAGAGATTTTGAGATGGAAGATGAAGCAAAAAAAAAAAATTGTTGATCGAGGATTTGAAAAAAGAAATAAAAGAAAAGCCAGATGGGAATGAATTGTCAGGGGAGATTTGTATTTTGAAAATATGTGCAGATGGTACAAAAGTCAAAATGTTAGAAAGTAAAGAGAATGAAGAAATGTATGTGAATGTAGTAGGATGTGTCAAGTTACATATTTATATTTAAAAGAAAAAGAAAAACACGGGCTAAAGAATAGAAGGAGAGGAGGTAGTAGTAGTGGTAGTAGCGGAAGTATTGGAAGTAGCAATAGAAGAATCAGAATTATTATTAATATGAACATTATTAAAATTAATTTTATCAACTAATTGATTTTTATAATCATTTAAAGAATTAATCAAATGAATAGTTTTTTGTGTTTCATTAGAAGTAATAGTGATAGTAGTAGGTAAATAATTTAATAAAACTTCTATTGATTTTAATGCCTCATAAGCTCTTGTTGATGCAGGGGAATTTTTCTCATGACTCGCTGATTGGGTCATCTTGTTTTGTTTTGCGTTCAAGTCCACTGTTTTCATCGGGTGCGTTATCCTTGTTGTGTACGTCCGATTTGATGGTGATTGTTGATTTCTTGAAAGATCAGCAGTCATGGTAGGATGAGACGGTAATGCAATTTGTGCTGCAACGGAGTGAGTTTGGTCTCCAGATGGGTTTAATGAACTTTGACCCGAGTCAGGTGGACATTCAGACTGGGTAAAATTTGTTGAAACTTGGAGATCGGTGGATGAAATGATTTGGGAAGTGATTTGATTATGATCAATTTTGCAATTATCAGGTGATGAATGGGTGATAAGGTGTTGATTTGAAATCAAGTTGGGTGTTGATGAATCGATGTCTTTTTTTATCTCAGTAGTTGGTGGGACAATCATAGGTTTTTTATAAGAGCAAGAGGAATTACGACGATCACGACGTCTAGCTTCCTTGAGACCTTTTCTAACTTTGAATGAAGTTAACCAACCATGTGAGAGATGTAACCAATCTTGAGATGGTATATTCTCCAATCTTGCGAATTCTCTCCATTTTTCTCTTAAGAGATTGTCGGTAATGATCAAGTGTTTATCCAATGTTTTTTGAACCCAATCTCCCAATAGATCATCTATCTTGGGATATTGGATACTTCTAACTCTTTTTACGTTTTGATTGACGTGATTCCGTGTGGCTCGAATTGATTGCTCGTGCTTCAACCAAGAAGATATGAGAGGTTGTTTGATTCTTAACTCGGGATAGATCGGTTGAAAGTGTTTAGCAGTTTGAGTTTGATTTTTACCGTTTGAATAATACCAATCTAAAATTTCATTTTTTTGAAAAATGGTAGCACTTGATAGAGGAATGGGAGAGGGAGAGTTTGAATTGGAATGAATTGGGCTTGACGAGGAGTTTGATTGTGGTAAAGCTGAATGATTATTTACTATAGATGAATCTTGATTTGAATTTAATGTATGATGGTCAGTAGCTGGGTTTTTCTGAATATCTGGTAGATATTGACTGTTATTAGGTACGTCGATGACTTGGACAATAGGTTCAGAGGATATGTTGGATTGATTTGAGAGTTCTGATTCATCCTTCTTGTCTTGCTTGAGTTGGATGATTTGAAAGATAGGATCGAGTGGAGGTGCAGTGTGATATTGATTGATTTGATTCAAGGTATGAAATTCTTGTAGGGTGAGAGCGATACTACTATGATGGGGAAGTTGGTTCAATCGATTTATGAGAGATTGTTGTTGATGAGCTACTGAATGAGGTTGATGTGGATGTTTAGAGTGATAGTCATACTTGATGCGTTTGAAATTTGATTGAAGATGATCCAGTTGCAATTTCCTGATGATCACATCTCCTTCACTATCCTGGTTTAGTTCAAGGTTCCTCGGTGTTGGGGTGATGAAGACCTGGTTGGCGTGTCGAGATAGATAGACTTGTTGAGTCATTTTTAGTTTAATTAAATATTTATTTATTTATTTATTTATTTATTTATTTATTTATTTATTTATTTTTTGGCATTGCGAGGGCATTGTTAAAATATGGCCCTCTTATCAAAGTGTCTCTGTAGACATGATAAAATGGGAGGGAAAATTGAGAAGAGGACAAAAAAAAGAAAACAACTCAAATTAAAGCTAAAAAATAGAAAAGACAACAACAAAAGAAGAAGAAGAGAAAAGGAAAAGTTTTGATGGAGTTTGAGGTTGATCACAAGATGTGAGAGATTTTATCAATTACTAAAATTCTTGACCCTCACAGTACCCTGGAAATGATGTCACAAACAGGAAGTGCCCTTGCAAAGAGGCAATATAAATGTCAAAAGCATATTAAAACAGAGGGAGAAATACTAGCTTTAGTCACAGGGAAAAAGGAACAGGATCTGTCAGAATGAATAATAAATAAAATAGTAGTTTTTATCAAAAACATAACTTGGTAGTCTTATGTTTTTGTTTAGTGATCTAATGTTAATCTTGGTGGTCATTATCATTAGTGGTTTATTTAAGTATCTATTGTAAATCATGATAGTATTTACATTAGTGGTCTCATTTAGTAATCTAATGTAATTCATGGCAGTTAGTAGTAGTTCTGCTTATCTAGATAAAAATGTAATTCATGGTAGTTAGTTACAATATTAGTATCTTTTAGTCCTGTTTCCTTAGTAGTGTTTCAGATGAATCTCTGTAGTCCTGACTCCATTGTAGTGTTTCAGATGATGATTATCTTAGTCCTGTTTCTTGTTTAGAGTCACAGATGTTTTTCTTTTTCTTTCTTTTAGACATGCCACTTTTGTGTGACATGTTCCTTTTCTTTTCATGATTTTTCCTTCACTTGAAATAAAAATCATCAAGTCAGAGTCTTTTTAATCAATAACTATCAAGTTTCAGTTCCCTCACTCCTTGGTCAAAACCTTCTTCCTCTTTCTTTAAAATCACCATCTCAAGGTTCATATTTGCTTAAAAACAACACTAATTAAATCCACCACATGCTTCTGCTTTCAGCCTTTTCCCCAACATTTGATTCAGCCATGCCTCACCCGCCCAGAACCCTCAAACCTGTTAATATTATGCCTCCCAAATATTCAGAAGCTCCACTGTGAAGTCAAATGTCAATCAATTCTGATATTCAACTTACAAATCAAACTGTCAATGAAGAAATTGAAATTGACTCACCCAGAATCTTTACCAACACTACTGTCACACCCACTCCCATAACCCATCACAGCTTCCCATAACCCATCACAGCTGGGTCTGTACAGATTTTGTGGTGGTGAACATGGGCAAAATTAAATGCATGGTTCCTGGATGCAATGGGGTTCCATGCCATAAACTTCTTATTTGTGACAAGACCAAGAGCACCAAGAACATGATTGAGCATCTAATAAACAGGATGCACAATATTGATGACCCAAAAAAAAGGGACAAGAACCAGACTTTCATTACCAGCTCTTTTCAAGCGCAAGCATGTTGAACATTGGGTAAGTTTTCTCCATTACAGGCTTTAATCCTCTCATACTTGCTTTACCATAAAGAATCAAGATATTTACCTATTGAATGTTCTTTTTGGCTTTAAAGATTGATCTGAACCCCAATACCTTCAAGTGACTCATGGCCAACCTGATTGCCTCCGCCAACCTCCCATTATTGTTTGTTTAAAATGAGTTCTTCATTCATCTGCTCACCGTCTTAAGTCCCTGTGTTTCCAAAATAAGAGTTAAATGGAAAACTATAGCTCTCAAGGTCTCATGACTATTTCTAGCTTATAATCACCAACTCAAGCATTTGCTCAACTTGTTGGATCATATTGGTTACACATTGGATGTGTGGATGTCTCCCAACAAGCTTGCATTCATGGATATCACAGCTCACAGTATGAGCTTAAAGTGGGAAATTGTTGATGTTTTGGTTGCCATGCCATTGGTTTATGGTATGTTCTCTTCAATCAGTTTCACTCTCTTATTTCACATTGCCACAGCCGCTGATTGTTTTCTTTATCCAGGGGAGAACAAGGGTAAAAACTTTGTCCACATTCTATATGATACACTTAAGAAGCTAGACATTGCTGACACAAATGTTGCAATTACGGTGGGCAATGTATCAAACAATGGCACACTTTCCAAGGATCTCTCAACTTTTCTCAACAACAACTTCAACCCTTCTGAGCAAATTTTGGGGTTCATGGTGTTAATTTCTTGAACTTGGAGACTGAGAAAGGCTGAGGATTTTGAGGATAGTTTTTGAAAGAGGAGCTGGGGTCAATTGGTTTAAAATAATTTTAAGCTCAAACTTGATAATTTTTATTTCAAATGAAAAATAATAATATAAAAAAAAATTAACATGTCACAGAAAGGTGACATGTCTAAATTAAAGAAAAAAAAATATCTGTGACTTAAAACAAGAAACAGGACTAAGATAAAGATCATCTGTAACACCACTAAGAAGACAGGACTAAAACTAATTATCATCTGTAGCACTACAATGGAAACTGGACTAAATAAGGGTTCATCTGTAACACTATAAAGGATACAGGACTAAATAAAGATTCATCTGTAACACTGCAATAAAATCAGGACATTAAAATTATTATGAACCACTACAATTTATTCATAACAAAGTTTAAAGGCATCTCAATATTAATAAAAAGGTTAACAGTAAGGAGGATAGACTGATTTTAATTTTAATTATAAAATGGATAACTAAAACTAAGGACTATTTAAGAAAATAATGAAGGATGTAAGCACAGAAAGATGGAAAAATTAACACATGGCCCATGTAATTAACCTGGCGGCACAGGATAGCTTGGGAACCTTTGGCTTAGGCAGTGTCAGTGCTGAAGAGTAGATATTGGTCAACTTTTAGATGGACCTCCACCATCTTTTCAATTGCCCCAATGGAGAGGGAGTAAACCTTAAGACAATCATCTCCCGGGTCCATGGTTTATTTACCTATGTGCATGCATCCCCTCAATTCCCACAAGTGTTTCAATATGCCATCAATATGGTTGTGGACAGTACACCACCTCTTTAAGAAGACAAATGTCATGTGGTTCCCCTTCCACCTTACAAGTTGCTAATATTAGATCTAATCACACATTGTAATTGTGTGAGAATTACAGAACTAAATGGTTTTATTTCATTCAAAATATTTAAATAATAATAATAATGATACAAATATATTTTATGATAAAATGAAAATAAGAAAAATAATAAAATGTATTTATTATTTACCTAAAGGAAAAATTGGTATTTCCAAAGTGATAGTAGTTAATAATTAATTTTGATAATAAAAATAAATGATAAAAGTATACTTCATAAATATAAGGAATTCTTATAATTTATTCTAAATGTAATTTATAATTATTTAATAATAATTAAGAATATTTCAATAATAATAGTAAAATATAATTTAATGAATTAGAACTTAAATTAATATTTTATTGATAATTTCTAATTATTAATATAATTTTATAACATATGTTTAATGATATAAAAGAAAAATTCTTATTTATTTTATGTTTTATATTTTTTGAATCATTTCCTTTTTTTTTTTTTAATATTTCATTTCTTTTGTTGCTCGATGATAACAATCATGCTTTGGATCATTTACCCAAAAAATGAAAGAACAGCAAACAATTAGTACTTGCTTCGATTCTAAAATCTGGTTGTTACAACATTGACTATGACAGAATGAGTATAAAATATCAATATTATTTTTATGGTGTCATTTTTTTGCACCACACAAACTCTGTTGTGCACCACCTTTTGACATCAGGAGGCCATTGTGTCTTTTTTAATTTTTTAAATATTTTTAAAAAACACTTCCAAGTGTCCAAAAATTACCAAACCTTTTTGACAGCCTCCTGGGCACACCTGCTTCACCTTGTGAGGTTTTTGGCTCCAAACACAATGTTGAAGTACTCCTTATTTAGGGAGTACACAAAAGCAAATAAAAAATATATAAAATGGTCAATGCGGGAAATATGGGCTAAAATTTTTATCACATGTATTTCAACCTTATTGGAATGTGGGATAAAATTTTTATCCACGGGGAAGCAATAAAAGTAGATTTATGTTTACTTTTGCAAAGACTTGTGGGCAACATAATCCTCAGTCTTTGCTTGTGAGACATCCAGTAGTGAGTCTTCAAGAGCACATCCAAATCCCGTAAAGACTCCATGATCTTCAGCTATTCTTGCTCTTGCCTGTTTCCCTTCAAGCTTTCTAGAAAATAAATGATGCTTAAATTTGATATTATTTTTTTATGTTCATGTTTATGTGATTTTGGAAACAATAAGGAAACCAAGGTCAGCGTTTTTCTGACTATCAACCAACACCTCACTCTTGCAAAAAAAAAAAAACTCTGATTATTCCTCACTACGCGCTGCCCTCTAATCACCCCCTCCACCATGCCTCCTCCCAAAACCTTTCCCTCCAGACCCCAACAATCGCAAAGAAATGCCAACCAAAAATGCTTTCTTGGTATTGATGAATAGGAAACAAAACGCGCCTAACAATGTGTCGTACTCAAATACAATGATGATTGATGACGTGATAGAGGAAGATGAACCCCCCGTGGATACTAATAAGAAAGATATTGCTACCCATTGTCCAAACTCTCCGCAACCAAGCATCTTGAGCTCTATACACCGGCCACAGATGAATTCAAACTCAATTCCCTTGCCAGATCGTCCTACCCAGCAAGTAGATGAATCTCCATTGGTTGGATTTTTAAGGATGACACTTGCAAAAGCAACTAGAGATACACTTACTGGCGCTATAGGTATTGATGCCATGACGATCGAAATATTACTTAAGTTGATGGAAATTGACACACGACAACAACAACAACAACATTTATTAATCGAGCAGTTACAAACCATGAATGCAAGAATTGAATCACTCAAAGTCAAACAATTAACAAATGGTCCATCTCCAGTAGTCAAGAGTTACGCGGCCTCCGTTGTAAAATAAACAAAGACGGTTAAGTTTGTTCCCCCTACCCTTGCTGAATTACACGCTTCAAAACCATCACACACCATTATACACACAAAAATGGGCACAAATCCTATGAAAGAGACATCATGCAGCGAAATTGTTCCAAAAACCAATGCAATTTTGGGCTCCCTGAATGCTACAACACCTCAAGGAGAAAAAGTTACGGTTAGAGGAGTTCAAATATTGCCATCAGGGGACGTCAGCTTCTACTCAAAAAATAAAAAGCAAAAGGACTGGCTCAGCATCAATAAACATGAATGGAGCAAAAAATTGCATCCGGACTTGGAGGCCACACCAAGTACTTTTTTGGTTTTGGCCCATGGGGTCCCACTCAATTTCAATCTCAAAGCAGAAGCTAGTAAATTTATCATTGCAAATGAAAATTCTTTTGATCATGAAAAACTCTTCCGGTTGCAATGGTTAGGTAGCAAGAATAACAGAAATTCAATAAAAAAAAGCAGGTACAGTCATTCTTTGTTTTACTGATCATACTTTAGCTGATAACTTGGTCAGGTCTGGCCTGTACTTGGATGGTTTTTTTCATAGGACAGATTGATTTAAGCGACTCCCGCCGCAATGCTTTAAATGCTTAGTGATGGGCCATTTTGGGAAGTGGTGTCGCTCGGAACCAAAATGTGGGAAATGCAGGGAAAAGAATGAAACTAGCAACTGTGTTGCTAGTCTGTTCTCGCTACCTCCATTGTGGCTTGAATCACCTTCTTGCAGTACTAAAATCGCTCCCTGAAGCCAAGATTTGTTGGCCAAACAACAAGGCCAAAGCTCACAAGTATAGTCAGATGATTGAAAAAAAGTAACCCTGCCTCAATAAGTGTTTTGGTTTCATTGATGGGTTAAACTTACCTATCTTTATTGATGAAATTAACTGAGTTGAATTATTATTTATTTTAATTTTATATTGTTGAAGTTGAGATTTGCGCTAAGTGGATTTGATGGGCAACTGGGAGCAAGTTGGACTCAATCTTGAGGATGGTCTGATTGGAAAAATGAAAAGACTGAGTGGTTTTTATTTCATGACAAAGCACAGTATTTATATAAAAATAAGGAGCCCCAAAAAGGGGTTTAGTAATTAACAATAAAGAAATTTAATATTTAGATAAGAATCAAAAATCTTGAATAATTGAAAAATGTAAGTAATTTAATAGTTTTAATCTTTTACTAGTTATGTCAAGGCATAACAAAATATGTCTAAGCATTAGTAAAAATAACAAACTTACCAGTTATGGCTAAGCATAACAGAATGTGGCAAAGCACTGGTAAATTTAAATATAGGAGTTTTAATGTCAACCAATGTCATAAAAGACAAACAGGGAATAGTTAATTTTTATATGTTTATAATAATATAATAAAATAAAGTTGATAATTTTTAATTTAATTAATAATCTTGATGAGAGCACAAAATGACCCTGAAAAACAACACTTTCTAGCAATGTCAATCTTTTCTCTTCTTTGGCTGTACAGTTAAACTGTCACAACAGTTGAGTCACTACATTTAGCGTATTTAACGATGAATCACCTTCTTCAACTTTTCTTCTTCTTCAAGAACCCTGGATTAATCCCCTAACCCTTCTTCCACCAGACCATGAGTCTTGGTGGAGTTTTTATAGCCCGATTCATTCTCCAAAAAATTTAGCTGACAAACATTGTTTTGTAATCTATGTTAGGAAAAGTTTCAATTCAGCTCAAATAAACACCTTAGATTTTAGCAGCAAGTTTCTCATTGCTATCAATGTTACACTTAATCCAAATTTGAATATTCGATTTATCAACATTTACAACCAACCTAATAATTTACTTGGAATTAATGACCTATAAAAACTGCTAAGTCTCCACCCTTGTCGCCGTATCCCAACAGTTATTACTATTGACTCTAATTTGCATCACAGGTCTTGGAATCCAGAGGGTTACCAACACTTTCATAAAGAGGCAGGCAACCTCCTAAAGATATGTGGTAGAAATGGTTTCCGCCTCCATATCGACCGCAACACACCTACTTTCATATCTAGCCGGGGATCCAGCACCATTATTGATTTAGTGTGGTTTAATTTCTTGGGAAACAAACTGGCCCAAAAAGTATCAACATCTTTGGAAAATCACGGATCCGATCATCAAAAAATTGTAATAGCGTTTCACACAAAACCTCCAGCTTGTGCCATCAGGCCAGTCCCACCAAATTGGGATAAATTAGATATCTCAGAATTAACGGCAGACATTAAAGAAAAAGTTAACCAGCTAAGTCCACCTACTTCCCCTAGTTCTATCAACGATTTTGAAGCTAAAATCGTGGTCCATCTAACAGCACATTGTGATTCAACAATGGCAAATCAAATGCTGTATGACCTAGGTACAGCCTACCTGGAGTGGGGTAAAAAGCATGGGGAAATCTTTGATAGTGCTAAGGCACAATATATGGTGTTTACAAGTTCACGATCTGATAAGTCACCTTTTCTATTTGACTCTCAAACATTAATGGCTAGATCTCATGTTAAATTGCTAGGGTTAATTTTTGACAAGAAACTCAATTTTGTAAAACAGGTCGCGGAGATTAAGAAAAAAGCGGAGGCGACATTAGCTCAATTTCATATAATTGGGAAAACTTCATGGGGAATAAAGGAAGCGGAAAGAGGACTTTTGGTCACAGCTGTGCTCACAGCTTGTATTTTATATGGGGTTTCAATATGGTACACTCAGCTAAATTATACTAAAATTACTAATTTGTTAAATGTTTTAAACAATAGTGCAGCAAGATTTTCTCTTGGAACAGTCAAAACCACACCAGTATCCTATCTACTTAAATATCAACCATTTCAACACATACAGGAAGCCGGGAAAACCCAAATCATCAGTTTCTTCATCCGGAAATTATCAAGGGTATCTTTTCAACGATCTTGGTTTGAACAACAAATTTCATACTGATCTACTGGCATAAAGGGTCCATTTCAAAACCCCATTCAAGCTAACATTATGAAACAGGAAATGGAAAAAATAGTTAAACTCAAGATCAAACAAATGAAATTGTATTCGGAATACTTTCCTCCATGGTGATCAAGAAAGCTCTTTCGGATTGATTTGGATAGTTCTCCCAAGCAAGAGGAGGCACTATTAGTAAAGGATTTCATTCTTAAACATCATGAACCTAATTCGCTAATATTCACTGACGGTTTGGCTCATTCTCATAGAGGACTTGGTGCAGCAGCGTGCACATTGGACGGCTCTCAATCAAAACAGGCTTCATTAGGGTTGGCTTCTTTAGCTTCTAATTTTGAATGTGAACTTATGGGAATCAAGTTAGGACTAGAATTAGCCCTGGATCTAGTGAAGGAAGGATTATCGGAGATTGCAATCCTCTCAGATAGTAGGGCAGCCATCCAACGACTAGTGGATCCATTGGAGGCAAAACCAGGCCAGTATTTGGTATTTCAGATCATAGATTTTGTACTCTCTTACCCATTGGAGGCAAAACCAGGCCAGTATTTGGTATTTCAGATCATAGATTTTGTACTCTCTTACCTTCCAAACGCAAAATAAAATTAAAATGGTGCCCCGGTCACTCTGATGTGAGGGGAAATATTCTAGCTGATAAATTAGCTGGAGAAGCGGCTCTTCTTTCTACAGGACACCCAACACTCCCTTCAAGCCTCAACATTATACATCGTCAAGTTATCAAAAAAACCGTT
>KN361081.1:0-19129 GCA_000785685.1 Uromyces viciae-fabae | reverse complement strand
GCAGATGATCCCCAGTTACCAAAGCGCTGTCAGAAGTTCCCAAAGGGGTTCTTTTGTGTTCTAGACCTCCTGGCGAGGGGTTTCCACTCTTCTCCGGGGGTTTATAGCCTATCTCACTTCCAAAAGATCCGGGATTGGCTTTTTCAAACCCCTCTAGCTCCTAGGGTTTACACTCCACGCGTCCATAAGTAATATTTATGGACTTCTGGAAGGATGGAGCATCCATACAATATATTTTTATATTATGGATATAAAAATAATTTTTAAATATATATTTATTTTATTTTAATGATTTTTATTTTTAACACATGAAATAAATATATTTTTAAATATAAGTTGGTGAGCAACTTATATCAGAATTTAAGTAAGAATTCAAATATGAAATATTATTTTATATAATAATATTATTTAATTGATTTAATAATAATAATAGTAGTTTTAATAATAATAAACAATAACTGTAATTAATAAATAATAATAATAATATAATTTTGCAGGTTAAATGGATTATTATTTAATCTCATAACCTGACATTATATCTGACCAAGTATAATCTGGTATCTTTACCCTTAATTCTTTCTTTCTTTTGTTTCAGAATTTTTTGAACCTTCCACTTCTCTTGTGCCTCAGGTTCTATTATTGGTATATGACCAGGATCTACCGGTTGAGGATCTTCATTTGTAGTATCAACTCTGGCTTCATAGTGTTTCACCAGACTAACAGGAAATACTGGGTGGTTTCTTGACAGTTCCTCAGATAAGATGACTCCAACTGCATTCTTTCCATGTAATTTTTTGATAACAAAAGGTCCTATAAAGGATGGCTTAAGTTTAGTCAGCAGCTGTAGGGTGCACATGAACTAAGTCACTATTGATAGTTTCTTTGGGTAATGTAGGTATCCATCCTCTTTCCACAATATATGGTGCCTCTTTAGTAGTAGAATGTTTACTACTATTATAAGCTATTTCTAGGGCTGGAAAAAGACTGACCCAATCATGTGTATATCCATCATGATTCTTGAATTCAATACCATAAGCACAGAATCTCCTGATCATGTCTTCTAAAGTCTGAATCATCCTCTCAGCTAATCCATCTGTCTGAGGATGATAAGCTGTAGAGAAAGCTAATTTAGTGCCAAGCATGTTATGCAGATTCATCCAAAACTCAGAAGTAAATTTAGGATCCCTATCACTAATAATGATTTTGGGTATCCCTACGTCAGCCATTACTCTATTCCAAAATAATAGAGCAACTTCCATGGCTGTATCATCTTTAAAGTTGGGGATAAATTTGGTTTTCTTGGAAAATCTGTCCACTATTACTAGAACTGATTTTTAAGAGTGAGCTCCTCCTGGTGGTAGGCCAGTAACAAAGTCCATATTAATTATTTCCCATCTAGTAGTGGATTCTGCTATTTTCTGTAGTAAACCAAACCTTTTACCTGTCTGTTTATTGGATTTTTGGAAAACATCACAGCTTTCCACATAGTCATGGACATTTCCAATCTTTCCACCATGCTTTACTTTCAACTCTAGCAGTAGTTCCCTCTTCTGAAAGATGTCCAGATAGGATGCTATCATGACACTCATTCATGATACTTTTAATGTGGATAGGGTCAGATAACGCAATGACACTGTAATGATTCCCTCTATAATATAAGATCCCATCTAGTAATGTAAACCTCCCTTATTGATAAATTCTTAAGTATGGAGGTTGTAGGCTTTGAACTATCTCATTCACAGGTTGAGTAGTTTGTAGTAAATCTACCAAGGTAGTTAAATTAGTATCCTTATTATATCTATCTTTAACCAGAGAAAAGAAGGAGTCTTCTAAATCACAAACATGTATACCTAATATTGGAAATACATCATGTTCTTCTTCTTCCCATGCAGGATTAGTATTGTTATTTGGTAAAGCATTTCTACTAAGGTAGTCTGCATTCTGATGTTTTTTACCTGCTCTATGAAAAATGGTCATACTTCCTCTATATTGCTGGATGGCAATCTGCCACCTTAACATATGCCTATTTGGAGTTTTCATATTCATCAAAATTCTGACTGCATTACAATCTGTTACTACTTCAAAAGTAGTTCCCTCTAGATAGTAATGTAATTTCTCTAAGGCCCATATAAGAGCTAAACATTCCATTTGACTGGCTCCATACCTTTTTTCTGTCTCCTTAATTTTTCTAGAGATGAAAAGGATAGGTTTCTCTTGAGGGACATCTTTGATTATAAATTCTTGGTGTAGAGCAGCTCCTAATCCATCTAAACATGCATCAATATACAATTTAAAATTTTTATCATAATCAGGTTGAGATAAGACTGGAGTAGTGGTCATCATAACCTTAATAGTTTCATAATCCTTAACTCTATCATGTGTCATCTCAAACAGGTTATCATTACCACATAGTTCATAAAGGCTTTTGCTGATGAGTGCAAAATTCTCTAGATGTTGTCTGTAGTGACTACAAAATCCCAAAAATGATTGCATTTCTGTTTTGTTCTGGGGCATGGGTTTATCCATTACAGCTGCTACTTTGTTGTGGTCTATAGCTAAAGTCAATCCAGAAACTATCCTTCCCAGAGCTTTTAATTCTCCATAGCCAAAGTTGCATTTTTTGATAGAAATTTTTAGTCCAGCAGATAAAATAGTGGTCAAGACTAATTCTATTTTTGATAAATGTTCTTCCCACTCATCAGAGTAGATAAGGATGTCATCAATATATACCATCATCCATCCTTGCCTTATAAAATTTCCAAATACTGTATCCATCATTCTTTGGAAATGAGAAGGGGAATTTTTTATGCCAAATGGCATTCTCAAATATTCATATATTCCCATATGACAGATAATTCTAAGAAATTTTCTGCTTTCAGGTTTAATAGGTATTTGGTGAAATCCCTCAAGTATATCCATAGTAGTAATATATCTTGCATTGGATAAATTATGGAGGGAATGATCAATATAATTATTAAGTGCTCTGAAGTCTCCTACCATTCTGGATTTCTCATTATGCCAAGCTATTAGTAATGGAGTAGTAATTTCTACAGGTTCATTATGACCTACTTTCCTTATAACTTCCAAATCTATTAATTCTTTGATGTGATCCTCCAATGCTGCTCTGGATTTAGGGCTAGATGGGTATGGAGGTCTTCTGAACAATGGGGGATAGGGAGCTTTCACATTCAGAGTTATTTCCATATCATGCCCTACTACATTTCCAATAGGAGAATATAAAGTAAAGAAAGCAGATGATTTTAAATAACATAAATTTAATAGATCTTCCACCTGTGGTGTTTCCAAGCTTTGATCTATGGCAGCTTGTTTAAAGTATTCATTCTCAAACTTATCTCTTGTAATAGGGGTATTCTGACCAATTGATTTTATGTTACAGATTTCATATTTCCTATTCCATTATCCTCCTATGGTGTAGTATCTTCCTTTACTTTGGATGATATCTATTCCATAAATTAGTAAAGAATCATTGCCGATGATGAGATAATCACTCATAGAATCTTTCATGACTACAAATCCTATATGTAACCTCAAAGCTCTTTTAGAATGGGGAAATATGAGGGGTAAAATTATTATACCAATAGGTTGCATAGATAAATTAAAACTGCTGAATTTGGCTTTTGGGGAAGGTAGGAGATGTTCTTTCCAGTCAGGTTTAATTAGAGAGAGAAATTTAATTCCTACACAAGAGCAAAAAGCTCCATTATCTGAAAGAACTAAAACTGGTTTATCTTTTAATAAAACTTTACTAAAATTAGTTTGACCCAGGGTATAGCTCATACCTTCTTTAGGCTTGAGGTAGAGGATTTTTGCATCAGAGACATGTTTTATTTTCTGTTTAAAGTCCCAGCTTTGAGGAAGATTAGATTCTCCCTGTATATTATTAATAGAATCAGTATCACCTAGATCACCATTGATCACATCTATTTCATGATGGTCTATAATAACAATAAACTCGATTGCTGGTTCAGAGTTGGTATCTTCTTCATCTATCTATATATTATTTATCTTCTTCCTTGGATGAGGACAATCAGGTCTCTTGTGACCTTTCTCATTACAGTTGTAACATTCAGGGTCCTTTTTTGGTAAGGTGACTTTATCTTTAGTAGTGTCTTTATTATCAATTTTTTGGTCAGTTTCCTTTTTGGGAGCAAATTTCCTGCTGATAACCGTCATTTCTACTACTTCTTCCATAACACCTGTTAGTTCAGTAAGGTCAGAATCTAGTTCTAATCTACATCTGATATTATGTTCAAGACTTCCTCTGCATTGACCTAGAATTCTTTCATTAATTTCGGAGGGTTTTAAGTCAGGGTAAACACAATCAAGTCTTTTCTTTTGAGTGAGACACCAGCTATGAGATTTATCTTTAGTTGGGTCAAAGAAATCATTATCAAATAATTTGGTGATCTTTTTGCGCCAAATTCTAGTGCCAAATTGAGTTTTTATGGATTCTTTCCAATAATCCCAATTTTTTGATCCAACAATCTCTCTTTTATTAACAAACCAGTCTAAAGCTACTCCTTCAAATAATCTGGGAAGTCTTACCAAGAGTATTTCTCTGGAAACCCATAAGCCTCTAATGTATGATCAAGATATTTAATAAAAGAAATGTGATCATACTCACCTTCTCCTTTAAATTTGGGTCAATCACTTATTGGGGTTAATAATTTAGTTAATTTAATTATTTCTTTCCTGTCTTTGGTATCAGGGCCCGGTGTTTTTGAGAGGCTAGAAGTTTTTGGGGTTACAGATTCATATTTTTTAATTTTTATTTACCCTTCCTCTAGTTTATTATTCTTTTCTGGATTTGTCAGTTCCACTTTTAATGATCTTATATCATTTTTAATCATTTTAATATTAAGTATTACTTCTTTATTGAATTGTTTCATACTCTCAGTAATAGATGTTTTAAATTCTTGAAGATCTTTCATGTGTTTTTCAAAAGAATTTTCCGCAATTTCCTTTTTTAATTCTCGAACAATAGTATTCTTTTGAAGTATCATTTCTTCTTGAAGGACAGAAAGAAAATGTTCACGGTTACTGGTCACTATGGGGAGTTTCTCTTCTATAATTTCAGAATTAATAGACTCACTTATCCTGGTTAATAATTCTTCTTGGAAATTAAATCTTTCACTCAAGGAAGTAATTTCTTGTTCCTCAAGGTAATGTATAAACTCTTCAACTGTGGCAGCCACACTATTTTGATACATTGTTAAAGTGGTGTTATTTGGTATTACAAGGTTTTAATCTAATAGAACTAAATTGTTATTTAATAAATTAAATCAAGTAAAACAGGAATTATCTAGTCCGTGGCATCGTAGATTCCTTGGAGAGTCTTGGCCAGACTCATAGCTTTTTTCCACTTCACTGGATCTGAGTAACTTTTTTTGCTGAGGGAGGATATTTCCTTTCCCTTTCCCCTTATCTCTTTTTTATTTTTCAATATTTCCCCTTTGGATTTCCAAGGGTTCCATCCTCTCACATATTGCTCACTAATTTTTGGAGCACTTTTTGGGAGATCCGGGCCTGGTGTATCATGAGGAACATTTACTCCTCTTTCTCCTCTCTTTGGTATCTGAGGAATAACTCCCAGGAGTTCACGTGTTGTCTCACTAATCTTTTCATAAGATCCTCCTTCGTGGGATCTATGATTATTACCTCTGGACTGTTGTCCTTCTCTGGGTGTGATTGGGTAGCGTCCAATTGTTGGTCCATCTCCATTTCCACAGTCAGAGTAGGGATCTTGGCCAGGGGGCTATTTCTGCTGGTCTGGGGGCTTCCTTCACAGGAGTTGGCTTGTGGTCGGAGTTGTTTGCCACCTTTGGGCTGTCTAGGCTTACTAAAGACAGTGAGTTGTCCAAGCAGGTCGGGGTGTGAGGATCTAGTAGACATTATATATAAATATTTATCCTCTTTTTTTTTTTGTTTGATTTTTTTATGAAGAATACTTACTGTCAGAATATACAGTACAATTTTCCTCAGGGTTTTCCTCGAATGGTTGAGTGGTAAAAGGCAACTGATTCAGAGCTTCAGAGCTTCCACTGGATGTAATTTTTTGTTAGTTTTTGTTTTATATACATACATATATATATATATATATATATTTTAAGTTTTATTTTGGGGCTTACTTATTAAAGTATTTTTTTGAGAGTTCATTTTTCTTTTTTGATGTTTGTATTTTTGAAGTAGAGAGTTAAAAGCAATTTTTTGATCTAAATCTAATTTTTTTTGTTTGTGTATTTCTGCTAATTCAATGAAGGTTAATTCAGAGAAAGATAAATAAGTTGAAAGATTTAATTTGGCTCTTTCTTTTTTAGCTAAGATATCTTTTAGAGCTTTATCAATTAATTCTTGATTTTCTATAAGATTCACTTTTTTTTTAAAAAAAAAATAAAGAAGAAATTTTTGTTTTTAGTCAGTTTCTTATTTTGAATTTTTGTGAGATTTTTGTTTAACAAAAAATTTTATGGATGAGATGGATGAAATCCAGGGAATAATAAAATTCAATTATTTCCCGGCCAGACCCCCAATTGTCAGCCTATTTGATGCCTAGAGCCTTATCCACTAGCTACAAAAGGTGCAAGAAATATTTATACTCAAATTTTTAGAGAGTTTCTGTATTATTTTTACAGTTTTCAATTTTATTAAAAAATTGTAAGGGGCTATTCTTATAAAAAGAATAAAAAAGAACAGGGGCAAGCTTTTCTGGGGTGCTTTAATTCCCTTTCTTTGTAGGGGCCTGCAAGAAGGGGTGCTTTTATAAACCCTTTTGTATGTAGGGGCCAGCTGGGCTGGGATGCTTTAATGCCCTAGTTTGGTAAGATTAAGTGATATAAGAAGAAAGTTAGAAATACTCACTATTTCTATGTTCTTACTTACCACAAACTGAGATTATTTTTTCTTAGTTGGAACAAGTTGGAGAGAATTTAGCTGAAGTTTTAGACTGTAAGCTGAACAGTATTTGGTCACTGGTAAGTTGCTGATTTTACTGATTTTCAACTTTGTATGTAAAAAATATGTATTTAAAATATATATTTAAAATATATATTTAAGCTGTATTAAGTGATGAAGGATGAAAGGACGAAAAGAGAGCTCTATTTATATGTTTGCATATCCTCTTGGGGCGCTAAAATGGTACGTAAATGTCTCACAGAAAGTAGACTGCATTATGCAGGTAATTGATCAATTCTGTGGGCAATGTGAAATGAAGATGATAGATGATCTGTACTCGAAGGATTTATCCTTGGGAATGAGTGTTCAAAGGATGATCTTTGTAATTTTTATTCATTTTTATGAATTGAAATGATTGAGTTATGATTTTTTGAACTAAATATGTCATTTTTACTATTCAATTGATATTTGAAAAAATACTTTTCATATTGATTTTCTTTTCTCATGCTTATTTCTGTTTTTCCTCAAGGTAAAACTATCTTGTTTATCAAGGAAAAATAGAAACTTCCTTAGTGTGGCATCTTTTCATGGCACTTCTATTTTTCAAAGGTCTGTGAGAGTGTAATTGCATTGTTTTGCCTGTTATTTCAAACAAAGCAGTTTTGGACCGTCAGGGCCCACGGGAACTGTCAATTGGTTTACATAAGCCAACTGAATTCCGTGTCATAGGTGTCAGGGGATGATTATGTCATCTTCCGCGTCATTTGGAAGTATTGCCAATCAGCATTTATCTCTTCAACTATACACAACACCTCAATTTTATGTATTAATTTTTCTTACTACATATACTTGAGTATACATGGCGTCTCATTTTAGGGGCTTAAGAGGGTTTCCTTCTTCTTTTCTTTTGATAATTAAATAAAAATAGAATGAGTTATTTTTAGCCCATACTATCGCTGGTTGACTTGGGTTGTTTTTTGTCAAGGTTTCTAAATATGCAATAATATTTGATGTTTGATGCTTCAATAAGGGATTATTGTATATTTATCTCTTTTAAGATGTTTTTATATATTTTTTGATTATTATTTCTTTTTATGTATATTTTTATTTTAGATATTCTTACATATGTTGGCTTGCTCAACATTGTACACCAGCACATTCTTGATTGACTACTTGATTCTAATTACCTTGATGAGAAGGAGTTGGCATGTGACAGCTAACAATATAGAACTGAAATTTCAACGAATAATTGCCAAGTAATAATGATAGAAGATGATATAATATTGAGATCTTAGTCATTTTATTGCTTATTAATTTTTTTGCTTCTAAATCTGAATCTTATATTTATTTAAATGAGAATGGTATGAGTTTTATTTATTTATTTTTTTCTAGTTTCTTTATTTTTCATATATTTATATAAACTCATAAATACAAAGAGTTAAATGAGTCTGAATATATTTGGTATTGTTTTTCAAGTAAGTTTTGCCTGCAGGTCATAGCAGCACTGGCAGCCTATGAAAGGTCTATTGTTCAATCTCTTATCTCTCAAAATAATAATCCTTCTGTTCTTAATTTATTCTGTTTCATTCAATTACCAGATTCTTTTCTCAAGAGTTAATGCCTTCTTAGTCTATGTTTTTATAAAGTAGTCTGTCTTGTCTTGTGATTTTCTTCTCTGCTTGATTCTTTTTCATTGTTTCTCTATGTCCTAGCTGAGGCTCACTCTAGATCTTGTTGCTGGAGGCTCTCTAATTGTTGGACCCGAATTAGGCCCTCGAACTTGCTTTCAGGGGCCTAGTTTGTTTTATTCTCTATTAAAAGTGCTGATGTTCATAGTAATTAAAAATCATTGGCTCGCTATACTTTCATTATCCCCACTCTTGGGCCATTCCAATTGTGAGCCCCAGTTGTGCCTTTCAATAATTCCCTTCCATCTCTATTCCATGAAAACTCATAAAAAATCTCAAAAAAAAAACTACTTCAAAACTTCATCATGATTTTATTTTTAATAAGACTCAATTTAAAAGAATCGAAAATTGTAAATTGTGATCAATAATCAGAAATAAATAAGTCTGTCAAAATTCAATGAGAGAGGCTAGTTGCAATTTATTTGTCATTGAGAAAGTTTACTTGAGATTGAATTTTTCAATTTCAATTCTTCAACTAATAATCATTCTTACTTGATGAATATTTCTTTCTGCTATTATTTTATTTCGATTGTTCATTTTCTAATTTATTGCTTTGTGGATTGTTTTTTGAAAATCGCTCAATGAGTGCAATTTACCTTATTTTTTGTACTTATGGTATCAATGCAGATTTATAACTTTCTTTTCAAATCGATTGATTTTTAACATATCTTTCAGTTTCACTTTTCTCGTGAAACAAAAATTTTCTATGATATTTTGACAAGCTACTTTGCCTTTTTCTTCATGTATCAAAGCAGATCTTTCAAGTTTCTTAAAATCAACAGATTTCAAATCATCCTTCATTTCTACTTCTCTCTTATTAAAACAAGGACTTTCGGCGTATCAATTTGACTTTTGCTTTTGCTTTTCTCTTGTTAAAGCAGATCTTTGTTAAAAAAAGCCTTTCTGTATTATTTTCACAGGTTTGGGTGGCTGTTCAATCATAACGGGATGGCAGATGTGACTTCATGTGCTCAATAGGTGTTTTATTGCAAAAAAAAGAGTTACGTGAAATTATGTGGCGTCTAAATGCCAATGGGAAGACACTCACTTTCGGCTAGTGGTTGCTGTTAGTTTATTCGTTTTTTTTTTTTTGATGAATGCCTTTTTCAGCTAAAAATGTAACTAGTACATTCTTGGTGAGTGAATGAGTTGAACTTTTGGCCGAAATTCATACATCCTGGTCGGTGATCTTCAGGTCCCTGCACTGACGATCGAGGGTGAGTCTTCTCTGTGTGCCCGGTAGCAAAGGTGCAGCAGAAATCTGTGGCCGTTGCTCTTCGGTGGTGAATCCTGAACGGTTATTGACTCACTTCCAGTGCACCTCCTAAAGAACAGAAAAGCCGCACGTTAACGTTAGAAGCCTGTTGTGTCGTCTTCTGGGACACTGTTGACAGCTCAGATGATTATCTTAGATTTGCATGGCCCAGTTCAACAAGAAGCCTCTGAGCTACATAAATGTCTTGCCTGCAGAGAACGAGTGTACATATAAGTCCCACCTCATTGCACATATACTTAAATATCAATATATATTAGTCTTATATTATTGTGGCGGTGGGTATTAGCTGGCTTGTACAGAAAAGATATCGGAATCACATTCCTTTGCTACGGGAACTGTTGCGCTACCTTTCTTCCTTGATCGTCGTTAGTTCACTGGGACACTCCCTCCTTTGTTAAGTTGAATAATCGGTTGAGCTCTATTAAGCTTCATTCTTCCTTCGTCATCTCTCTAGCTTTTTTTGTGTGTCATTATACGGGAACCCTACCCAAAATGAATTCTTTCATCCTACTATACCTTTTCTTAATTAATGCTATCGTTTCACTTGTCTCCGCTGAGGCTTTCTCACTGAAAATAATTTCACCATCATCTAATAGCAGTCTTCAATTTGGGGCGCTTGTTAATATCACGGTCGAAATTCCGGAAGGTAGGACACTTTCTCCTTTGTGTCTGGCATGGACCACTCAATTTTATTTATATCTTTGTAGGCACTAGCAATCGCACCGTGCTTGGTTTTTCGCTTAATTTGAATTCAACAGACTTGAATGGCACGTTCCTTGGTCTGATGAACACGACCCAAAAACCTTCCTCTGAGAAAACAAGACAGCTTTCCGGAGGCTTCCAGATCCCGTCTAAGGAGAGTTTTCATTCGAAATCAACTTCGTACGTCCCTATTTTCAAAGCAGCCCTAATGCTTGAAAACGTTTGTGACTGATTAAATTATATCCCTATGCTAGCTATATATTGGTTGCTTGGTATTATACGTTTTCCGGAGTGGGCGAATTAAATTATATCCCTATGCTAGCTATATATTGGTTGCTTGGTATTATACGTTTTCCGGAGTGGGCGATTTTTTTTTCTTAGCTCGTTCTGCCTATATTTACGTTTTGCTTCAATACAGGCGTCACATTCTAACGTTTCTACCCTTGCAAGTGTCCCGATCACTTTGATCGATCGTTACAACTCTACTTCAGAAAAGCATTCCGCAAATACTACGAGCAATCATTCCACAGCTGGCGTTGACGCAGAAATCATTGAGCTCACCAAGGACAAATTAAATGCGAGTCTTCACGCAAAAGGTCACAATACTGGTGATACCATCCCGGACATCCCTGGCAGTGAGGGATCCGTCGCGAACAATAGCTACTCTGCGATCACGAATACATTATCAACACCTGCGAGTGTGACAAACCTTACTGCCGAGCAAAATAGAGCAAAACCACCAGTTAATTCTGGCGACAATGGAATAGGCATTTCAGTGGTAAGCTTTTTTATATCGTAGTCTTGTTGAAACCAAACTTACTTGAAACTTACAGGTCCTTTGCGCGATTACGGCCTTGAGTATATACTCCGCTACATTCTGATGTATGGCAACTATCCAACGAGGGGTCAATTCTTTGGGAAAGGTCTATCTATGAATCGACCTGGATTTTTCCTAGACCTATTCCAAAAAAATTCAATGATATTGACTTTGTGAAGAAACAACTATCTAGCGGGTCTCTCGCCTGTTTTTGTGGAACAACATCGTATTTATTTTTGTAGCAAAAGAAGAAAAAAAAAGAGTTAAAAAAAAACACGGAAATTTCGTTTTACCATTTTTAAGGACCAGGGCACCCTTCATTACATTCTCGTTTAGTTACTTTTTCTACCACTTGACATTATAAAAATTTCATTCACTTCTAACAGTACACGAATTATTAATAATTTTCATTTTTCACAACATGTGTTTCATCAATTGGTGGCTTTTTTTCTACAAACTTTTCTTTTCCAATTTTAGAAAGTTGCGTGTGGACATGGGCATTGTAGGATTCCAGGGCCTATTTCAAAAGTCATTTGCACTGTAAGGTCACTTGATTGCAAAGATCTCCACATTGATTTTGTTTTTACTTCATCACCCTGCGAGGTAACCCTGGGGTAGTTGCCCAAAGGAACCGAGGTGGTTTTTTGGCGATAAATTCCAAACGATTGAGATGAAATTTTGCTGAATGAAAGATGCGCTGAGCAGAAATTCAGCGCTTACGCGCTGAGAGAAAACGATGAGAAATCTAGCTTGTCCAATTCGGCGAATAATCTTAAGTTGTACAACCTCGACAGATCATAGTCGAACCAGTTGATTGTATCAGCGATCGAATATATCACACGTTACAAATGTTAATGTGTCGGGCAATTCGGCGCCGGGTACACTCCGGAGATTGAGTACACTTTGAAAAAACGCGTCAACGCACTACCAACAACTTTGAAAAATGGTGCCTCAACCTACGAGATTAAGCCAGTGGCCAAATGTCCTAGCCTCTAGGTATGTATGTAGAAACTCAGCAGCTGAAAATATCAAAGTCACTTATGTGTGTACATAAATACGTATTCCATCCATAATGCCGTGAGGATGATCGGAGACAGTATGGCCTGGCAGCTCGCGAAAGAACCTAAAGCGGCGAAGTATAACTATCTGGTCTTTATGTGGACTCTTGTCGAGTGGTGTCAGGATATAATCAGCCCCAGTGTTTCCAGACACAAGGGTATGTCGTGATCTTTGCATGGTCATGAATTTCATGAATCATGCCGGCTAGATAATCTCAAGATTTGCCGGAGTTTGTGATCACTACGAGTATTGCTTATACGCATGGAAATAGGGCATATAAGGTTCATAGTAGTGAATTTGTAATTTCATTTTTGAGGCAACGCATCCGAACTTCATAACGGATAATTTGGTGTCTCATTTCTGAGGCAAAATGCTTAGAAGCAAAAAAGACATTTAAACCATTAGCTCATGAATTTCTTTTTGATGGCTACAAGCAACAGAGAGGGACTTATTCCCAGGGAAAATTGATCTAGCGCTTGTTTGAGGTTTCTGTTACCAATCGTTTGCGAAGAAAAGGAAGCTCCATAAAAACCGAAAAACCATCAAACGTAAGACGCAAAGGTGCAGTGAATCAATAGATCCCTCTGATTTGAAAGAAGAAAATTGATTGCGCTTCTGCGATTCCTCACTTTCAATCTTATTGAGTATTATCAAAATGCTCTTTCATAATTCTTGTTTTGTCTCCTCACCTGCCTCCATATGCTCATGACTACTTCGTTTCAGTTCGAATTTGAACTTTTTCCACCTCCACTTTCATGTTTTCTATAGCTCAAGATATGAGGATGGAAACCATATAAAAATGTAGTCCATCGCTTCATTACACATGACCGATGAGCGATCAATTTTTGAACCTCAGCAGCCAGTTGTAAAACTTTCATTCTACAAATTTACATATCCGATATAGTGTGGAAAAAAATCATTCCTAACCATCATGACATTTTGAAAATCTCATTTATGCATGATTCTTGGCAGCTGCTTTTTTATTTTTTTTGCGTGTTCCTCGCGGTTAATTGTTCCAGACACCTTGCGAAACTCATCATCAGCGCATAGACATTCAAATCAGGCTTCAAGAAGCGGAAAAGCTCATCGATAGATACAACATTAAGATGAGATCATCGCTTGTTAAGTTAGTTCGGTCACCGCTCCGAAACCAAGATTCTTTTAATACGTATTCATATAACATCGAATCTCAAATTTTGTTTTTGAACCACTCTAACAAAATTTTTAAGAAGATCAAGTCGAATGCCGCTGCTTAATGCCGCATAGTTATTAGAGTCGCATGTTTTGATGATGCCAAGTAGAGAACGATCGCCGTGATGGTCGACATGTATTAGACTCACAGACTCCGCAAAAGAGAGATGTTGGGTCAATTTGGTTGCGAAAACTTCAATTCTGAAGACTCGCATGAATGTTAATGTACATAGATTATGTTGGAACGCTTATGGGTGAGTTTGATGACATAAATACATCGATGTTTACCCATTGCTTGAGGAGAGAAAATTACAGCTGGATCAAAGCATGTTGTTCTTGATTGATTGGGCTTTGTTACCTATCACCTACGCATGCATGTTATGTACCGCCGCCTTTGATTACTGATTAGATGCGACGGAATAACTTGAAGGCAGGTTTGAAGTCTGACTCAAGGGGAATAAAGGAAAGGCGAATTAGCGAAGAGTGTTGCGCGTTCCGATGGTGAAGACTCTCATATGAGGTTGTGGACCAAAACTTCATAGGACTCAGATACTGTCATGTCCAAGAGAATTTCCCGGATAACAAATTCCAAGTGGTCTCGTAAGTAAGGAAAATGTGAAAGATGGGAGTATTGATACACAAAATAATTTAGAGTGTTTTTTTTTGTTTATTTTATCTTGTCGGTTATTTAACCGAGTTGGGGACAAAGAGATAAGCCATTTGTTTTCGGGCGTTTTACCCAATTGCATCAACTCAAGTTTGCCTATCGTTGTAGCGCAACATTCTCGATTTCTCGATTAATACTCGGTCGAGGTTAGTAGGGATATAGTTATATGTTTGTGGGCTTTCGACTTGAGGAATCCAGTGACGGAAGGGTGACTAGCTTTGTTTATGGTATTTTACGTATAGTAGTACTGTGCCTCTTTCTAGCTGGATGAGAAGGTGAAACTTTAAAAATGGGGTCGTTAAACCCACTTAAGAAGACTAGATCTTTCCTTCACCAATGATTTTAATCCTACCGAGCTCATCCCTATCTATATTATATGGTACTTATATTTTATAATCAATCCCATCTCCACGGTGCCATTCTCACCTAAACTTCGGGTCGCCATTCTCGAACCTGTCAGCAAGAGCAAGTTAAAATAACTCCAATTGTGTTCGTAATAATTCATCTACATTTGTATGCCTGCCTCTTTTATTTTCCTAGCGTTTATTTCAAGCTACATACGCTTCTCCTTCATCGAACAAAAAGTCAAGTCATCAAGGTTTTTCATTACTCAATTTTCTTTGAGCTCTTGTAGGAGATGGCTTTCCGGCCAATATACTGCATGGCTTGCTTGCACATTTAGCATCGAAAAACAATAACAAAAAATTTAGATGCTCGATATTATTTTCCCAGCCAGTCCTTACAATCTTGTGGCTGCCTTCATTTTGCCAGTAAACAATCAATGGCATATTGTATAATATTGGTCGTCACCATGCTGGTGTGAGGTTGAGACAACGACTCAATCAAAGCCGGGGCATGGTGGCCTGGCTGGCCATCAGCTACGTGATATTGTGTTCAAAAATGTTGAAGAGCGTCTCATGCGAGCTTTGTGCTACTAGCAATTCTAATTGCTGTTTCACCTAAATCAGTAGGCCACGCGTTGATTAGCAGGGAACCATGGGATCTGTGGGGGGTAAATGTACATCCAATCCCCTCTCCCCTTCCAGCTCTGATGGATGTGCTGTCTTAACAGATTGAGTTTGTCGTGTATCGTTCTCACATCCACTTTTTTGAATGAGGCACTTGTTTAGAATGTTCAATGTTTGTAATACTAACCTCCTACTATTTTACTATCTGGTTTCAATAATAACGCAACAGCTATGGCGACTCTTAATCGAGTCACAAGCTGCTTTCCCGAGTCCGATAAGTCGGATGCCGGAAAGATTTCCAGCCTAACGAGACATCATCGCACATCCGCTTCAATAGCGGGCTTGTTACCTTTGTCAAGCGAGACCAACTTGTTCATAGGAAAGCCAAAAAGAGATCTAACGGATGTACCTGAACCATTTTCCAGAAAGTCCTCACTATTGGTCCAATCTTCACCTTTATCATCAACATCCACTAGTCGGGACGATTGTGAGCGACTTGCTGCCATTCACCCTTGGAGATTGAATATTCCGTGAGCCTTTCTTTTCTTCTAAATATGTATCCGTTGTTCTAACCGAAATTGGTTTCCATTCTTGTTTCGCGCCTTTCGATTTGCAACTTTTATCTGTATATGCAGTAACAGGAAATGTGAAGACCCATTATCCTCTTCCTTTTCTAGCGACACTAACTCAGCAACCGTCAATCAGACTGCGCTATTTCAAAGTCAAGATGGTATGCATTCAAGTTGATCTCGTTCATCTACATATATATCCCCCCACGCTTCTGCGGTTCTTGTTCCTCTTCATCACTTTGTAACTTCGTTCCCCTAATTGCCCATCCCTTTCGCCCGGGTTAACGTTTCTGTCAATAGTAGTCAACTCGTTATTTTGCACTGAAATTTGATATTTCTTTCCATAATACTTCTTGCATTGTCATCACTAATAATAATAATCTTCCATCGTCTTTTTTCCGTCAACACTAATACTTTTTCAATCTTAATATTTTTTTTAATTTATCATTTCATACTATCTCACTATCCTTTACATTATCTTCATATTGTCTTTGAATCTTTTGAGGCTTGAACAAACATATTGATTGCTCATCGTTATTTTCTTCTCCTCGTTCTTTTCTATCACGTCTCTTGTCATCTTCCACGCGTGTTCCGATTGCCAAAGGTATTTTGCCTCATTACAATAGCTGCTACACGCCCAGTTTTCCGGCCATGTCGACGAATTCCGTTCCGATCATGAACTCAACTCAAAATCACCCTGGCGGTGATGTGTCCCAAGCGGGCGCAGTTGTACCTATAATGTCTGACTTTTTCGCGTTTAATCCTGCAACTTTCATCAATCATAACATTGCTTCGTTGTCTCAACAACCCTCGACAAGCTTCTTATCAGAGGGACACACCCCCGGTTCTTCTGATGAAGTTCTTCCCAGATATTCCAGTTCTCCATGCCCGACATCTCGAGTTGAATCCACCAGCCACACACGCCAGCTTACGGATTTCCCAAATCAATCATTTTCTCATCATAACCCTCCCTTGTCGAAACCCAACTGCCAGCCACAGAGCCAGCAAGAACGCTGCTTTACCAATCCATTTAGCAGTTCGAGTCAAAACATTAATGATCTCGAGTCCCTGAGAGGAGGAGTTAGCGGGGAGTCAGCTTTCTCAGAACACTTGAAAAAACCCTCCTTTGACCTGCTGAGCTTTTTAGTCTCTAGCGCATCGGACGAAGTAAATCAGTCACTCAAAGACTACAATCGATTAGATGAATCACTCCAAAAGGATGCACATTCTTTCGCCCTCGATTCATTCGCGTCGTTAACACAGTCTACGAATTCGCTAGAATCGAGCGTTAACTCATCAGTGAACTCTTCCAAATTAACGACTATGCTTGTCGAGAAGGAGCGCCCGGAGAGCGATGCCGATAACTCGCTTTCTTTTAATTCATTTCCGAACTGGGGATGCGACTATGCGAGACATCAAAACATTTCGGAGGAAAACCCTGTTCATGCCTCCCCACCACAGTTATCTTCCAGCTCTTCTAACTCATCATCTCAATTTAATTCGCCATCCTTATCTTCCTCTCCCAGCTTAAATATCCGCTCTTCCCCTTCTTACTCACCCTTTTTTCATTCGATTGAATTAAATAATCCAGAGCAAAATCCATCAGTTTTTGAAAACTTAAATAACACAATTCACCCAGAAGTATCGAATTATTACCAACAAAATTCTCTGGAAAATTTCTTAAATAATGGTAATAAATATAATAAATCATTAGAATCGTTTACGAATAGTCATCTTTCTCAATTCGATAAATTCTATCTCCTTCAACAACAATCAAAACAGCAACATGCTCTAGATCAATTACAATTAAATCAATCTTGGGCTCATTCTCAACTCGAAAAATTGCCTTTCTTGGATAAGATTCAACCTTCTCATCTCCCATTGTACTCTCAAAAACCGATTTTCATCTGTCCAACATGTGGCAAGGGACATACCCGACAGAGTAATCTTCTAGCGCATCTCAGAGACACCCACTCAGATGTCAAAAAAGGTTTTTTTTTTTTTTTTTGGTAACAGTTATTTCTTTTGTAATATATATAGCTGATATTTTCTCAAAAAAAAAAAAAAAAGTATTTTGCGACGTTCCAGGTTGTACTAAATCTTATAAAAGGATTTCAGAGTGTCGAAGACATAAAAAAGATTTTCATGGTATTCCGCTTCCTAGTGAAGTCAACGGGAAACTTCGTAAACCTAGGTCTACTTTATCCTCTATAAGACCTTCTAGATTCAAAAATATCCCCCAGATGTGGAAGTGAGAATGTTTTTGTCATTATGTGAAATCCCCCCTCTGCCCCCAAGCTATCGACTGTTTATACGTACTTCGTGTCATGTTTATATATTTTTTTTTCTTCGGAATATATAAATATTTACATACATAAAATCACTCTCAGGTGCATTAAAATCTTTTTATTTTTATTTTATTTTATTTGTTTGGATTGATTCGTTTTTTGTGTATTCAACTTGATTTCTAATCAAGTTCCTTTCTTACCTTTCTTTCACTGTCTGATTATCTATCTTGCGGTTCGATTGTTGTTACATATTTCTACTTATTGTCATTTTTGTTGAAAAATAAATTTTTAATTTTCTTGCAATCAAGCCCCAATTTTGGATTGATGGAAGCCCCACGCATCTTTTGAAATTCATTTGTTGTTAATTTTCATTCAAGAAAGAGCTTGTTTTCCTCGAAGTTGTTGTAACCTATTTAGGTTACACTGCTCCACCGCAGTCTCACCGGCCACCAGTCACAGTACTGATATATATATTATTACCATTAGTGTTCCACCACAGAAGTAAGCACATTCCAAAGCAGGCAGTGTTGTATCAACATTTTAACCAAAATGACAAAACCACAAAGATCAATCAGATTAATCTTTTTTTCCCGGGAGTTGGACATAAAAAAAGGGGATTATTGTTTGTACCAACTTCTGGCCTTGGAGAATGTTGAATGCCATTTCCTGTGCACCTTTTCTCAACACAAACACCTTTTTTTTGGTTTCTGCTGTTCCAAGTGCTAGAGCATCCACCCAAGTATCTGTAAGCAGTCTTGGTAATCCCAATTCAAGGGAACCTGTCCCCCTGGTGCAACCACAGTTTCTTTTTTTGGAATCTTTACACAACAAGTTAGTAGATTTCTGATTAAAGGTCCATAACTTTATAGACCTCTGACAAGCTTTTGAAGATCTTCCATACTCCGGTCCATCCGCTTCACCACCCCTACTACTGCACCACCCACTCCATGAATCCAATGGTACCAACATCTTGCAAGAATAAAAAAAAAAAA
>KN361080.1:0-25264 GCA_000785685.1 Uromyces viciae-fabae | reverse complement strand
GAAAGCCAATCAGAATATAAAGCTGTCACACCAAGAAAGAAAGGGATGAAAAAACTGATGTTTCTTGATCTTTGTAACATTTTGCCATATCTTGCTGAATTCCAAACTCAATTTGAAAGTATGCTGAGGCGTAGTTTGACTGTAATGTCAGAGCAGAATGAACAACAGACCTCACTTGACGGACTAGGACATGAAGAATTTTTGACACAATTAGAAGCGCTCTTCACAGCCTTTCAGACAGATTAACAAGAAAGATTGTTAGCATTGATTGGTACTAAGAGCGCAAATGAGGTTGAGTAGGGATAAGTTCATAACGATAAGTTCATAAAAAGATGATGATTGGTGATTCCCGTCAATCATGGGCCGTGAGACAGATGGTGAAATATCCAGTCCAAGACTGCAATTGATTTGAAGTGGGTTTCACTGAATCTACAGAGCCTCTGAAATCAATATGTGTTTAAGATGCCACGGCTGGAGAATTTGATTAACCAAAAAACAAAAACAGATGGTTGATTAGTTAAAGAAGAAATTTCCTTTATAAAAGTAGAAGAGAAAAGAAAGGAGACAAAGGGCATGTTGGCAGGCAAGGGCCATACATGGGTGTGTGCAGCTGATGATTCATGACTGGAGATGCGACTTCTGTTTTTTGGAATAATAAATAGCTAGTCAAATCAAAACCATTTTTTTTATTGATATCATGAGAGTTAGAAGTTACAAGAAAGGGAAAAATCCATCAGGATTAAAAAAAAAAAAAAGATTTGATGTGTTTAGGAGGATACACAGTAGCCACAGTGTTTGAAGCAACTATAGCAGAATTTTTCAGTAAATACTTCAGCAGCCACTTGTCATATTTTCCATCTTGAATCAAATGTCATGTTTAATGTTTGAGTATGTCGGAGGTTGCTCTTCATCACTCCAAACCCAAGTTCAATGGGATTGAACTTGGGACAGTATGGTGGAAGGAACATGAGGTGAATGCCTGCTTGGATACAAAGGTGGTGGACACGTGGACCTCGGTGTATTGCTGCATTGTCCAAGACAAGGACAGAGTTTGGTCCTGGATAGCGATGCATGCGTGGGAGCTGTAGTGAAAGTAATGAAAGAAAGGTCAGTATCTGCAGGACAAGCAAAAAAAAAAAAAAAACAACAAACTGACCAAGTCAAATTCAAGAAAATGCTCAAACTTGAGACTTTTGAATGTCTCTGTTGTTGTTGTGAGTGCAACCAGTCCTCCAAGTGAGATAGCGGGCAGTAAACTGATCCTCTCAGGATTTTGATTCACAATAAAACGAGCTGCTGGAGTTCCTCGAGTAGATCGGCCAAACGTACGCCAAAGATGACGGTCACAGAATGAACTCTCATCTAAACAAGAGAGAGAATTATAAAAAACAGTTAGTTTTATTGGTCAAGATAACAAAGGGATGAATCTTTATCTTGCCTGTGAAGACCAGCCAGCTTGCTGGAAAAAATTCCATTTTTTCAATGAAAGCAAACTTTGCCACTAGCGACTTTCGAGCATTGCATGTGCCAGGTTTTTTGAGTGTGATTGACAAACAATTGACAAGGTTGTCATGCAAGGCCTGTATGCTCAGAAGGGTTCCATTTGAATCGTATAGTTGTTTGTAGATTTCACTGAGAAAGAGAACTGGCCCCGCACAAACAAGTTCAATCATGAACTCATATTCCTCGCTTGTGAGCATAGCCGCTTGACCACGTGCCTCGTATGTTGTTGGATCCCGGATTACACATTGAGTCTGCTCGTATAGATCATTCCACCATTTGAAAGACTGTTGGGAGATGTTGTAGCCAGTTGAGTCACAGATGACAGAGTGAGAGTATCCAATGAGTGACATACAAACTGCAGTGATTTCGGTTGCGGCGGCATAAGATCGGAATACCATTTTTTAATCAGACAATTTTAAGTTGCTGGCAAGTTTGGAGTCAATCTGGAAAAGCCAAGGGCAAAAACCAAAGGCAGAAACGGAGCTTGGGGCGCATAACCCCATACATGTGTTTCAATAAAAAAAAAAATTGTCCAAGGTTTGATGGAAACATAATATGTATATGAATATTATTTGATCTGATAAAGAAATAAATATTTTAGTTGCTGGTAATTTGAAAAAAAAAGACATATGAGGAGGCTTCCAAAGCACCCTTCCAGTCTCCATCATTCTACTTACACAGCTAAAATAGATTTGAATACTTGCCAGAACCTCGTTCTACATCAAATATCCATAAAGCAGCAGCTCATATTAAGTTGGTATCTGACATGGTTCAGGTACTCCATTTACAAGTTGTGTACCAACTTAAATTTAACCATCCCAGACTTTGTGCCTGGCCCCTATCAAACTGAAATAAAACAAGGAAATGATTTTGAAGGAAATAAATTTGAGATGAAACTGAGAAAGTAATGATGACAGTGCGGAAACCATAATGTAGAAAAAATTGATTAATGTTGACTTAAGAATACATAAAAGTGAAAACAATAATAAAAACTATTACAACTAAAAAAGGAAGAACTAAATAGTGTTAATTAGGTTTTGAATTTAATCTTAACTTTGATCATGGTCACCTGTAGCTGCAGCATCTTGATGTCTTTAATCTCAATTTTCTGATCTTAGGTCAAGCAAAACAGCTTGACCTAAGATCAGTCACTTTTTTTTCCTTTAATTTGATTAACATACTTGCAATGACTCCAAATAATGAACTACTCTTACCTGAATTGGCTGAAAAAAATTGACCTCAATTTAGCTCAGCCCCTTCGAAAAATAGATTTCACGCTAAACTATCCAAGCTGATGGATGATCAATTTTCAAGTTCAGCCATTTTGTACTTTTTGAAAAAAAAATCAAGAATTTACAAGACCTAAAACTCTATCAACTAACTTCAAAATTTTTCTGTGTTGGTGGGGGGGGGGGGGGTATTGCACCATAAGTAATAAGGAGAAAGAAATTTGGGTTATTGGTTATATATGTATGTGTGTGTACAGATACGCCATACTCATAGGAAAATGTTTTTAAGAAATTTGAACTCAAGACAAATTTGACCTTGCAAGATTTAAGAAAGGAATCCAATTCCAAGACCAACTTGAAGGCCTCTACGAGCGCCATCGCCATCATTTGCCACTAATGGCATTCCGATATTTGCTTCTACCCTAACATCTTGAATACTACCAACTAAACCGATTCCAACTCCGACAGAAGGATGAGGTGACTTAAGATGTTCCCCTGAAGAAAATTAATTGCTTGTAAATTAGTGTGGATTTTGACTTGACTTTGTTTTGAATGGTTATCGGATTTATTTTTTTTAGTTTTTTCATTTCGTAAAAAGGACTAACACTTGTTGAATAAACGACCTCCATTTATAAAACCATGTAGCTTGAGTGGCCATTGCGATTTACGTGGTATAGGTGCCAAAACGCTCAGTCCCCCAGCCCAGTACTTCTCGCCTCCCAGATAATCATCTATGTACATAAAAATTGATCAGAATAAAGAGAAATTTGTCAAAAGTTAGCTTTGAATTAAAAAAATGAATAGTTCATCAGGGTAAAATAAAACTCAACTGCGATCCTTAGGACCCAAACTATTCATTTGAAACATTCGAATATTTGTTGGTCCGCCTAATTGGAATCTATCATTAAATGGAATCTCTTTCTCCAAAGTAGGTAGTGCAAAACCACATTGAAATCCCAAGGAAACAATCTGTTGAATTATGACGTAAGGTTGATTGAATATAATCAAAAATCCGAACTTGTTGAACGACTTTATATATAACTACATCCTACAACAATAGAAAGTTTCCTGGTTTTTCATTTATTATTACAACTAACTGACAGTTTGAGAATTTAAGATTGGACGTGAAATTGCAGATTGAAATGTTGTTTTAAAATAATTTGCTTGTCCGCCTAGCCCAGCGTATTCCTTAAAAATTTGAAATACCATTTGAATCAGATCAGATTCACCTCAGCGTAGCTCCTCAGTTCGGGATGGTTTCATACCTGAATTAATTTCAATAAAGAACCTTTCGTGGGAAATACGGCTTGGTCTCTTGTATCCCGAATCCATGATAATGCAACAGCTGATTTGAGATTTGGACCGGCGTCTGCAACATCTTGAATGCTATAGACCAGAAAAAAGAGTAGAAGAAAAAAATGTGGTGGTAATTCAGCTTGTGTTAGTGTGGCATAATTGCTAAAATAAACTATATTAACTGACGTTTTTGATACATTCGGAAGAAGATTTCCGATAGTTCGTGACGACAATTCGTAACTTAATTCATGTGCACCATAGCCCGTCTCAGTCTGAATTGAAGCAAACAAACGACATACGGGAGTGTTAGTCTATTTTCTCTTTTTTGAATGTGTCATCATTAGTTCAAATCATCACCTTGAGTTTTGCGGTTGCGCCTTTAATTTTTTCACTACAGCTTGCAAACCCGCCAAGGTCACGTTCGCATGCATTGGCAGCTAATTCGCAGCGTGCCCTTGCAGCCCAGATTGGTGCTTCGACTCGTAACTGACAACTAGCTCTAGTTTTACTACCCAGTCCTACACTTGCTTCGAAAACCTCCGCTCGTCCCAAAAAGTTTCTTGCACGGGCCAGACCCGATAGGGCACCTTCACCATTACCAACATCAGTTGAAGTTTTAAGAAAGAATCTGCCCCGTTCAACTACTTTTACTAGTGCTTCTATCGCATCCCTATCACCTGGTTTTGAGTTTAGTGAAACTTCAAGGTGTGAGAAAATACCAAGTTTAGCTAATCTATCGTAAATTTGATCTGAAGACTTTAAGATATCCATTAGGTTTCGTTTCTTTCCATCGCCCAATAGGGGTTCAAATAGTTCTGAAAAGAAATCGGGCCGAGTGTAATTCGCACCGAAGACTCGTATGGTACTGAACTCATACCGATCTGATCGGTGGAATCGTAGGAGATCAGAAACCATTCGTCGTTGATGTTCTTCGAGCCTCGATTGTGCGCGGTTCTGATGCCATTCCAATTGTCGTTCCACATCCGACTCATCGAATATGACTTGAGGAGATGATGACTGAGTTGCTTCGATCTGAGCAGTTGTCATCGAAAGCAAATGTCTAATGTGGTGTATGCAAGTCCAACAAGGTAGAATTAGAGAAGATTGACGCGTTAACTATATTAAGATAAACATTCAAAAACGAAATCAGTGCTCATCCAGTTTAGTTATATGTAGAATTTTGCATACTGACTCAATAATCCCGACCGTATTCCTTATGAAAGTTGAGGTTCAGTCGAAGAATATGACTCACCTCACTCGCCTATATTCTCTTTCGTCCTGATTATCAATCCACTCAAATTAAATCTTTTGGCATTTGAATGAAAAAATTTACGGGCCACTTCAGAGTCATCCCCAATTCTGCATTGATATCAGTCACGCAATCCTTGTTTGTGCTACTTTTACCACAACTTGAGGGAGATTGTCAAGACACGAGACCGGAAAAAACTCTCAAATTAGAGCTGTAGCCCTTGCAGAAGACGGGGAAGATATAACTCACAGCTTAAAAAGCATTCCCAATCCTACATTGGAAATGCTATGATAAGGGCTCTACCTCATTCAACACAAAAAGGAATAGTTTGTTGCTAACCCTCACCAAATGATCCAAGTAGCCAAAAAAAAGAGGAATATTTTATCTGGTAACAGAGTTCTTCCTCATTTCAATTCATCCATTGATTGATTATTTTTTCTGACAATTTTTTTTTTTTTTTTTGAATATGGCCCTAGGTATAGTTTAGTGTGACTCAACATGTTTGGGTGCTTGAATTTTTTTCATCCAGCATCCATAATTTAACAAACTTGAATATTGGTTTTTTTAAATAACAAAAAATCAATAATTAACTACAAAAAAAAGTTGGGCAACTGCCTGAAGTTGACATGTGAGTTGCCTTTGTGCACAAAGGAAACTCACATGTCAACTGCAGGTAGTCACCCAACTTTTTTTTTTGTAGTGATTCAGGTGCTTTTTCACAAGTGTAAAATGATTTGAAGCTAGAAAACACCACAATGGTGGCGGGATCAATGCTGATGGTACTTTCCGGTTCAGTATCCAGGCCTATTTATAGATTGAGACAGATCAACACAACACTCTGGAAACAAGTGTTAGCCAAAACCCTGATGTTCAAACCACAGGAGATAATAAGCCTCACATGTGTCACTTAAATGAGGCGCAACCCTTGTTTCAATTATTTTCAACTTGCATGGATATGAAATACAACCACAGCTCCATGTTAATCACTTGTTCTGGAGGGATTCATCAAACCTGTTACTTTATGCCCCATCAATTTCGAAATGTTTTCATACTCTTCAACAGTGACTCAGTCTCTCTCCCCATAAATCTTCTTCTGGATTGTTGCTTAGCAACAGAATATGAATTCATTGTTTTACAATAAATTCAACACTGTGAAAAAATCTTGTCTAACTGTCACCCGTTGACATGTGGAAACTTGGGTTGAACTTGGGTGACAACTCAAGTCTTACTTGAAGTGTAAGGCTTGGATATGAAACTGAAAGGGTAAAATAACCTTTCAGTACTATTCCTTTCCATATATATCTATTTTTAGGTTTTAAAATGACTCCGCAGTCAAGGATTTACACCTCAGGAAGTTATTTATAAGAGTATCAGTCTTAATAACACCTGTATTCCTATCCAAGTGGTGTCTCTTATGTAGAAGGTTGTGATGGCAACCAGCAAGAAACTTGTAAGGAGATTCTTAAAAGATAAAAAGTATCTTTACTTAAGAAATTAAAATTCTTAAATGATTTAAGAGAGGTTGGAAGAAGGGGGGGAATAATAAAAAGTTGGCAAGCAACTGATTAGGTTGGCTGCATTCAGAGGTGGTAGTCTTGCTGAAAATGCTTTTAAAGAATAATAAGTGTAGGGGCAGTTGGAAATAACTCTACTATAAATATTATTCTAGTAAGTGGATGTCCACTGGAAAAAAGATAGAGGGGAAGCTCTATGGAATGTGGGGAGAGGCACACAGATATTTATACTTACTTGCATTATCTGAAGACTCTGGATGAAAGTTGGAAGAGGGAAAAAGAGGCCCTCTATTTATAATCTTTATAGCGGTCAAGGGGGGTCCTTAAGTCCTTCCTTTGGGTGCTCTTTGGAATCCAGGGTTTTCATGGATTTCAAATAGAAATCATTTCAATTATCTCTTTCCATTATCACTCTTGGCATATGTATAGCCAACTGTCAAGAGTGGACAAGATATAGATATTTGAAATGTTTCAATAAAGTTATTTCAAATTTCTTATAAGTCTGAATTTTCTTTAAATTACTCAACATATTTATTATGTACTCTTTGTTTAAATTAATGATAGTAGTTGTACTAACTATATTCATAATTTCTCACTGTTTTATGGATTATAAATTATAACCAGGATGTTGTTACATGTAATTAAAGTTCTCTTTAGTAACATGTAAACATTAATTTTGAGTTTTTGCCTTATTGTCCTCTATTCAACTTATTAAGGAACCATTAGTGTATTTTTAAGCCCCTTTTTAAGTATTTTGGGTATTTTGTAGGCTTTCTGGATACTGTTTTTATCTCAAAGGCTGAAATGAAGCCTAATTAGGTGCACATTGACTGTGCATGATTCAAAGTCACTGCACATTCAGAGTAAACTTGGAGAAAGAATAAGAGAAAGGTTGAAATTTGCTGCATGTCAACTTCAGACAGTTAAAAGAGATTTTCTTGCAGTCTAAGGTATTTCTGTTTCCTTGTTGTCCTATCTCACTTGTTTCATGATCCCTTTTTGAAGTTCGGCAACATGCTAATTATTTTTTTTCCCAAGCCAAGAACCAAGCAAGCCCATGACATACGTTCACCTGGCAACCATTCAAGATTCAATTTCAGGTCCTCAGGTTCAGGCAGGCCTTACTTACAATCACAAATTATGCATCAGTTTGATCTGGAGACAGCATAATTCCCATAAAACAAAATTCTGGGCCATATCTACACCAGAGGTCTAGAAACTATTAAATTTGTGCATCTCAGAACTCTTCAACATCAAATCTCAAACCAACACCATTTCCTAAACCAGACATTCAATTGAAAGTATTTATCACAAGCACATGCATTGTATATTACTCAAATTTCCCGCCCATTTAAGTATTTGAAAGTATTTTCTTAACCATTTGGGAAAAAAAAATTGTATGGTTAGGAAAAAATCATGAAACCTGTGATCTTCTTGATATGAGATACCTGACTGTATTTATTCAAAATTTTATTTTATACGGCCATGGATTTCAAGTACCAGAACCTGAAAATCAATCAAGACATTAGGGGGTTTCAGAGTAAACCTTGCGCGTGCATGAAGCTCATTTTGCATGAAAAGTTTTGTGGGGCACCTTGTATGCAAATTCTGAATTCAGTTCTTCAAAGATAATCCTGAAGACCAAGCTGCAAACACTTTTCAGCTCACTTTTCTGTTCTATACCACTCAAATCAACCCACCTCTACTCCTCTTCTATATCTGCATGCCTCCAAAAATAACACCAGCAGCAGCTCCAGCACAAACAAGGCTCCAAAGTAGCAACAGCAAGAAGCCCTCCAAAATGGATGAAGACAAGGATGATTCCATTCAACCATCCTCTGTAATTTCATGTGTTAGTATCTTTCTCCTCATCCCTCAAGCTCTTGCTTTCATTTCTCCTGTTCTTTTGTAATTGCTATAACTTATTCTGTTCTTTATTTATTTCTCTTATTTTTTTGATTTATTTTTTTTTTTATAAATTTTTCTTCACTGGAAATATGAAAGCAAATCCTTTTGTAATTGCTATAACTTATTCTGTTCTTTATTTATTTCTCTTATTTTTTTGATTTATTTTTTTTTTTATAAATTTTTCTTCACTGGAAATATGAAAGCAAATCTATCCTTTTTTTTTCAATTTGAGTCGTTCCACTTGAGAGCATACATTCAAAAGGTTGAGAAATAGAAAAAAATATCAGAAAAGTTTTGTTACGCTTGTTTTTTGAAGCAATACAACCAAGTTCCAGTGATGAAATTTATTTGAATCACAAAGTTTTTTTTTTTAGTTTTTTTAGACTTTGTTTTTGAAGAAATTAAATCAAGTTCCATTGAAAATACTTGATTGCATCACAAAGCTTTATTATGGAACCTATCTTGTGTTTATTTATACAACTATTTGAAAGTCAATCATCCTACTTGTAAGGAGATCATCTTTTGTTGACTCATAAGATTTTTTCTTCTCTTTGATTCTTTTTTAGGTTTTATTCCCAAGCCCATTTTTTATATGCTGATACACCAGCTGAAATTGGGGGAAAACTTCTGCCAGTTGACATGCAGGTATCTCAGTTGCTACTATTTTTCTTACTTCAAAGCATACCATGATTATCATCAATGCACAGTCACTGTGCATTGAAGTTACATTGGAATAATAAATCAGTAAGATTCAAGTAAGAATACAAGTAGTGTGAAAGTTACCACATGACAACTGCCAGCAGGTGTCCTCCGATTTCTGCTAGTGATATAGCCCCGCTGGATAACAATATGATCTAGGGGATTCCATGAATTCCAGTATTACTACAACGGCTTGGAAGTACTTTTTTATGGTAGTTCATGAATCCAATGTGTTGTTACAATACTGGAACGTGGAAATCTATTCTTTTTTCTTTCATTTTCAATTTTGCCAACAGAAAATCAATGTAGGAAAAAGCATTTGGATTTGCAAGATCTTGTGATTTTTCTCAATTCCTGGATGTAGGTGGCGGATTGTTAATAAATACTTTTCAAGGAGCCAATTTATTAATTTTCTTTCCACAAGCACCATTACTCAAGTTTGTCAAGGCACTTTGGTAAAGGTTTAACTATAAGAGAAACTCTCAAACCTTGTGTTTCTATCCCTACTACCGTAGGTACTGGATCTGAAACTATTGGAGCTTCTGTTAGTATATATACATTTAGATAAAACTCAGTCACCCTTGTGAGACTAATGATTCTTGTATTTATGCAAATTCATGTATAGATATTTGATTCTACACCCTTGGAAGCTAAAACTGGGATTGTGAATAGAGCCTTAAGACCTACACTCAGTATTTTAGATAATTTGAATACCAAAAATTTTACTTGTGCAGTTCATGTCAATAGTGCATTGGATGTTCTCTTTCATTTCTTAGAATCTTATACTGGTATCTATTTAATACATTGACTGATGAATTTCAATAAAAAAATTAATGAGCAAAATCAAGAGAAAATATTCCTGATAGGCTATTGAGAATGATTAAGTAAGAATGGAGAAGATGGAAGTGAAGGTTTTTTTTTTTTTTTGAGGTTTTTGATTGTGGAAAATTTTTGGGAGACTCGTGGATGGTTTTTGGGAGACCTGTGGCATATTCAAATTAAAAAAATTGAAGGAAGATCATTTCTGATAGATGATTGAAGCAAGAAAAAAGAGAAAAGGGAGATCTATGGGGGTAATGGAGATGGGAGTGAGGTCAAGTAAAAAAAACAAAAGGTTGGGGTGCTCAGTGTAATTTTTTTTTTTGTGGGGTGCATGCCAATCAGAAAAAGGAGCTGCATGCATGGACAAGGTTTTACTCTGAAACCCCCTATTGTTTAGTGATGAAATTAATTGATGCATTTCCATTAAGACAAATACACAATTTTCATGATCCTGGAAAACTTTATTCAGAATTAATGGACCTTATAGTCAATTTAGCTAGAGTGGGCTTACTACATGGAGGTTTCAATAAATGCAATGTTTTAATTGATACTATTTCAAAGCCTGGTCTTGTTATTCCTGTCTTGATTGATTTCCCTCAATGGGTATCTAGAAAAAAAGTGATGGGAAGTTTCTCCTTTGAAGATCCTTGCTTATTATTGGAAAAGGTTTAATCAAAGCTGTCTTTTTCCCTTTCATTGTAGGAAGGATCAAGATAATGGTTTAGACTGCCATTGAGAATTGAAAATTTTTAGCGGAATGAGCCACTTGAATTATTTGAAATTATTATCACAAAAGGGAACCAGGCCAACAAAAAATTTTAGTAAGGCCAATGGACATGCAATCTCTCTGTCAGGTTTTGAGATAAAAAAAATATCCAAAAAACCTACAAAATCATAAAATTAGTATAAAAACATGTAAAATTTCATGTATTCTTTTTATTATACAAAATTCTCAGCATATTATTACATATTCTGAATCCTCATCAAAATTTAACCTAGGTCCCTTTGCTGAGCCACCTATGATTTCTAAGCCCTTCTTCACTAATTAAGCCAAATAAATATTATTACACCAATTACACCAAAAAGCAGAATAATTAACATTTACTTACAGGCCCACACAGCATGTTAAATACGTGCTCTAGTTACAGTACATGCATGAAATTCAATCAGAATTGTCATAACTCTTTCAGTTTAAAAGTTATGGCTTGTTGAAGTTTTTAAACAGTAGGTACACATACCTTCTTAAAGAATCTTCGCCATCTTGGGAATAATTACCTTGGGAAACATCCCTGAGAATAAATTAAATAAATTATTCCCAGGCCAAGTCAAAACAATGGAAATGCCAACAAATGACATTTCTCTTCACGTGCCAAGGTCCAGACCTTGATGCATTATTCAAATAAGATTGAATTAAATAATTGACAACCGTGATACCATGGGTGCCAAGGTCCAGACCTTGATGCATTATTCAAATAAGATTGAATTAAATAATTTACAACCTTGAAACCATGGAATAATTAATTTAAAATAGTTTCAATTACAATATAAATTAAATATTGAAATTACTACGTGAAAAATAGATTATTCTTTATTACAAGTAGCTATACATATGTAATAATGAATAAGTGGGAAAATATTCACTAGAAAGCCAAGGAAAACAATGGGAATTTCTATTCCACTCTCATAGGCAAAAGGAAGGACTTTAGAGCGCCCTTGCTAATGGTTTTACTATAAATACTGGGCCCTTCTGCTCCATTTGTTGATTCATTCATTCATACAATTAAATAAAACCAACCAATCAACCAATAAACCAATAAACCAAATACCACGAAGTAAAAGTAAGCTACTTAGTGTCTTTTGACCAAAAGTAAAGATCCCTTCACTTTATATTTCCTGAACCAGCTATAGGCTATACTAGAATTAGTACAAAGATTCAAACTTTTCCCACTTTGATCTTTTGTTCCTAAGTTCTTTAAAAAGATATCTGAGGAGGAACTCCGGCCTCTGGACAGAGCTGCTTACCTCAAGCCTCCCCCCAGTATCTTATCTTTAAATCTATAAGATTTAAATAGATTGTGCCACTGAGCATATAACTATAAGTTATACTACCACAATAAAATACTATAATATAAGGTATATCCTACATCTTATAAGATATTACTTCCTAAAAGGACTTACCACACTAAAGGTGGGTATAGTCATTCGTGATATTTAATCTTACATTAAATATTTTGAGGACATTCATAGTCTAAATACTGAAATTTAGTATTAAAAGGCATAGAAATACCTTACACTCTCCTTCCCTGATTTTTTTTTTAGTAAAACCTTCACTTGTCAAGATGGTATTCTCAATTCTTGGATGTTACTTGCTTTAAATGAATCATAGTTAGAGTAAAGCTGTTCTACTACCATTAGCGGGTGCAATAGAATTCACTCTATTTTATAATCATAACAATAAGCTAGCTAAATATTGGTACCCATTACTTGTGCAAGAAGGGCTTCATACCAAATTTCTTGTTTTTTTAGTTAGGTTGCAGATGGACAACTATTAATTCATGATGATATAATTCATCTCACCTTTTGAAACAAGATCTTTTTGCTCCATCTCTACCGCAACATCCCCAATGTTATCAACAGGATCATCTCCTCCTTTGGAAATATTTTCCAATGGAGCATTTTCAACTGATTTTTGCAATTCAACCCAATTTTTGTTCTAGCAACTACAAAACCTAAACCACGCAATATACCAAGTTCAACTTGATTGTAACACCCATGTGTGCAGCACATAGAATATTTTCAGCTTGTGATTGCAAGCAATCATGCTTTTAATACCATACATCATTTTCTGCATCCAGCAGTCCTCCTTTTTCTTCTTGGGAGCCATATCAAGGGGGATTATAGTTCCATTTATAAAGCCAAAACAGTTGTTGAAGAGATTTTTATCTGGCTGTTTTTATTGATATTCTTCTGTTTCTTGCATAGTGGACCAGCTGATAAATTAATTTTCCTGTATAATCAAGGCTTGAAGGCACCAGTATATGTAGTTGAATATGCTCCCCACTAGAGAGAGGCAAAATGGGTCAAGAGAGTGTGATATATAAGAAAAATAGTATACAAATTGTCAAACATGATACAGAATCTTACCTGAAATTCCAAAAATATTAAAAAAATAATCAGATCCACTGGCTTTTTCTGAAGGTCCAAGATTGGCAAGCATCACCAGTAATTGGAATTCTACCATGGCTTATGGTTTATTTCCCTTTGGTAAAAAAATTGGATTGAACCTGATAAGATCTACAAGATGTAGGAATTTTTTGTTGCTGATGTGTGCCTAGACCAGAGGATGAAAAAAAAATAATCAAAGAAACACAAAAAATCAATCAATGAACATCTAGGAAAGAAGATGATAAAACAAATTGAAGTAAAGGAGAGGATAAATCAAACTAGGAAATAAAACTGCAACATCTGGAGGGGATTAATTTTGGAACCACCCAAGTTTGATGGTGCACCTTATTTTGACTGCTAGAGGACATTGGGGTTTTTTATTTTTTTTGAAAATAATTTGAAAGGTTCTAAAATTACCAAAAAAAAAATTCCAGCATCCTGAGCACCCCTGCTTCATCTTCTGAGCTAGAAAGCTCAGAATGAAGGTACTCCTAATGTAAGGTTTACGCATGATCAAAAATAAGATAAAATAAAATAGTTATTGCGGGAAATATGTGCTAGAGATTTTTTTTTTTTCAAATTTATTTCAATTTTTTTGGAATTTGGGATAAAAGGTTTATCCACAGGGAAGCAACAAAACACTGCAAAAAAACTTGAGTAGCTGGTAGCACTATGTCAAGTGCTGCCACACCAGAAGCAATTGGGGGACAACTTCCACAGTTTTACATGTGGATATCTCAGGTGCTACCATTTTTATTACTTTGAATGAACCCATAATTATATTCAATGCACAGTCACTGTGCATTGTGAAATATTCAAGCAGTAAGATCCAAGTAAGAATACAAGTAGTTTCAAAGTTACCACATGTCAACTGCCAGAAGGTGTCCCCCAATTTCTGCTGGTGCCAGTTACTCAACCTTTTTTTGTAGTGAAAGCTGCTTTTACATTTCCTTTTTCAAAATTTGGGTGCATGCACCAGTTTTCTCAAAAAATTAAATGTAAATTTATTTTTTTTTGCTTCCCCATGGGTAAATCTTTTATCACACATCCCTATAAGGTTAAAATATATGTGAAAAAATTTCTAGCACATATTTCCAGCATTAAGGAGTACAACTGATTCAGAGAAATCACAGATAAAACCCAGAAGTATCACAGAGAATATCTTTTTATTATAGATGTCACATATAACACCCACTTCACATTTATGTCTTTTTGCAAGGAGGTTTTAATATTTTTGGAGCCCCATATCTTGGAAAACTAGAGGGTTTGGCCTAATGGGTTTGCTGGGGGCTTAGGGGTAATTTTGGGTGTAGAATTCAAATCCACTATCTAATTTTACCCCTGATGGCTCCTTCCTTAGGTTCCTGGTTTATTTGAGACTTGGAATGGGTTTGGAGCACCACAACAGGGAAACAAAAAAATTTGCTTTTATATTTACTTTTTGCAAAAACTGGTATATCCACCCAAATTTCAAAAAAAGAAAATGTAAGAGCGACTTTTTTTGCTTCCCTGTGGATAAATTTTGGTCCCACATTCCAATAAGGTTAAAATACATTTCATAGAATATCTAGCACATATTTCCTGCATTAACTATTTTATATATATATATTTTTGTTGATTTTGTGTGATCCTTCCATATGGACTACCCCAAATTTCGCTTCGGCTGAAAAGCTCAGAAAAGGAAGCAGGGGTGGTCAGCAAAGGGAGCAGGGGTGCTCAGCAAAGGGAGCAGGGGTGCTAAGGAGGCTGGCAAGAAAGTTTGTTGACTTGAGCACCTTTAAAAGTATTTTTAAAAAATATTTGAAAAAAAAATTCAATGTCCTCTGGCGCTCAATAAGGTGGTGTGCAATCAAATTTGAGTGGTGTGTAAATTAATCACCTTTATATATTTGTAATTAATAACAATTAATATAGGGGGGAAGTATTCACAATGCCTTTTGACATCAGGAGGATCTCAAGTTTTTTTCCTTTTTTTAAATATTTTCAAAAAAAAATTTGAGGGCCCTAAAATTACCAAACTTTGTTTCCGGCCTCCTGAGGCCCCCTGATTTATTCTCTGAGAATTTCAGATCCAAAAATTTTGTAATTAAATTTTTTTTTTTAATTAAATGAATATTTAAGGGGTGTGCTAAAATGACGCCCCTGGTTTAGCCAAACAACACCCTGGCCGTGAGTATGACAGCCAGGGGTGTCGTTTTAGTTAATTTTCACTCGAGGGGGTGTTGTTTTAGACACCCCCCAAAAAAAAATAAAAAAACCCCCACGGGGGTGTTGCTTTAGTAAATAACACACCGGGGGGGTGTTGTTTTAGAAAAAAAACAAAAAAAAAAGGAAAAAAGGAAAAAAGAAAATATAGAAAAAAACAGAGAAAATAAGTGCTGAGAAAAGCAGAGAAAAGAAAAGATAAAAGAATATGAAAGAATATAAAAAAAGCAGAAAAAAAGAAAGAAACTAAATGAGGAAAAAAAAGAAAAAAAGAGAAAAAAGAATAAAAGAGAGAATAAGGGAAAGAAGTGAGAAAAGAAGAAAATAAACAAAAAGAGAGAAAAAAGGAAACAAAGAATAGGAAAAAAAAGAGGAAAAAAGAGAAAGAAAAAAAATAAGAACAAAAAATAAGAACAAAAAGAAGAAGAGTAAGAAGAAAAAGAAAGGAAAAAAAAGAAGAAAAAGAAGAAAAAGAAGAAGAAAAAAAAAAAGACAAAAAAAGTAGAAAAAAAATAAGAAAAAAAGAAAAAAGAAAGGAAGAGAAAAAGAAGAAAACATCCTTTCTTTACCAAGAGAAAGAAAAAAGAGTAAAAAAAAAAACAAAATAACATGAGAAAAAATATGAGAAGAAAAGAAGCAGAAAAATTTTATCTTTTTTTTTCTCTTTTTTTTTCCTTTTTTTTTTTCTCTTTTTTTTCTCTTTTTTTTCTCTTTTTTTTTCTCTTTTTTTTCTCTTTGTTTGTTTTTCTCTTTTTTTTTTCTCTTTTTTTTCCTCTTTTCTTTCTGTTTTTTTTTTGTATTTTTCTTTGATCTTGTTTCTTTCTATTTTTACTGTCTTTTTATTCTCTCTTTTTTCTTTTTTTTAGTTTACTTTTATTTATATTTCTTTCTTCTTTTTTTTCTTTCTTTCTTTTTCTTTCTGTCCTTTTTCTTTCTTTCTTTTTCTTTCTTTCTTTCTTTCTTTCTTTCTTTCTTTCTTACTTTCTTTTTCTTTTTTCTTGCTTTTCCTTTCTTTTTCTTTCTCTTTCTTTCTTTTTCTTTTTTTTCTTTTTTATTCTTTTTTTGTTTACTTTTCTTTCTTTTTCTTTTTCTTCTTGCTTTCTTTTATTGTTTTTTCTTCTTTGTTCTTCTCTTTTTGTTTTTTTTCTTTTTTTTTCTTTTTTTGTTTACTTTTCTTTCATTTTCTTTTTTTTCTTCTTTTCTTTTCTTTTCCTTTTTTTTTTCTTTCTCTTTCTCTTTCTTTCTTTGTTTTCTCTTGTTTTATTTTTTTTTGTCCTACTCAAACAATACCCCATGAAGAGGGTGAACTTACTAAAGCAACACCCCTGGGAGTGTTGTTTTATTTTTGTACCAGGTTTCTAAAACGACACCGGGTCAATTTCTACTAAAACAACACCTGGTACACCGCAAGGCTTGCCTCACAATGTACCTTTGACCCAAGTTGTTGTTTTAATAGATTTGGGGCATCGTTTTAGCACACCTCATAATTAATTGTACAATTCATGAGTTAAATAATTAAATAATTCAACAACTTGAGAAATGAATGAATAAAGAAATAATTCAATTTAATAAACAGACAAATCCATCTACATAAATTTGAAAAATACAATAATAAAAAAAGGAATCTTTAGGTGTTACACTAAGCATCATGAGTGAATAAATCCTTATCAATATTTAATATTACCCCCTGACCACCTAACTGGAAGCCTAACCATAAAAACCTAACCACAAAAAATAAAATAAAATATACAAAAAAAGAGTTAACATGGGAAATATGGGCTAGAAATTTTTTCACAGATATTTCAACCTCATTAGAAGGCAGGATAAAAACTATATCCACAGGGAATAAAATGAAGTTGCTTTTACGTTGACTTTTTGCAAAAACTGGGGCATGCACCAAAATTTTGAAAAATTGAACCTAAAAGCAATTTATTTTCCTTCCAGTTTTTGTGTTTTACTTTGGAAGTACTGTATCTTTTGAACCAATGGATCAATTTTGAAAGCTGAGATGGTGTTCTACAATTCCCTAACAGAAAAGCCACACAAAAATGGTTTGTGATATCAAATTTCTTGAAGTTTCTCAAAAGTTTAGGAGCAGTGATAGGATTTTAGAAGAAAGAAATTTTGCTTCAATTTTGATAGAGGATAGCAATAAGATGTGATTATGATTGATTGGAGAAATATTTTAATGATTAAAATAAAATTCTGACTTGCCTTACTATCCTTGAAATTAGGAAGATCCTAGCTTATAATTGATCCATGGAAAGAATGTGTGATCAGATTTAAAGAGTTGAAGATTGAAATTAGATCAGATGATAATATTTGGATTGTTTTATAATATTCATAAATGGTAGTGATGATTATGGGATTATTTGAACATCTTACTTGATTTTTGTGTCAAACAAGTGATGTTTTGAATGGAAAAAAAAAGAAAAAAATGTTAGTTTTTTGTTCTATTGTTAAGAAACAAATGAAATTTTATAGTGAGTAAAACAGCTTCTCAGGTGAGTTTATTGGGCTACTTTATGTGAGCTGAGGCCAAATGAGAAGAATCTGAATGTGAGTACTTCATGCAAGGTGAGTTTAGTTTGACTTTGTTTGGATTTTAGTTGGATTTTGCTGTCTCAAACCTGATAAGATCAATGATGACTGTAGGTTTGTGTTTTTTTTTTTATTGATTGATCATTGAATAAAGACTAAGTTGCTAATTTTTTTTTATCAAAGAGAGGCAGGGGCTGTGTGATGGATGTTGATGATCTTTAAAAAAATTGCTTATTTTGAAATATTGGTTTTGCTTCAAAAATCAATGTTTTTATGAAAAACTGCATTTCAAAAAATACCTCAGTTGGGTCAAGATTTTTTGAAAAACACAAAATTAAATTTTTGTGTTTGGTCCAAGAAAAAGTTTGGGCTTGTAATGTTGGATTTGGTGATATTTGACACCCCCAATAAAATAAATTAATGACTAAATTATGATTTAAAGGGGGTTGTTTTTTGCACCTCCCAAAACCTGTTGCACACCACTTTTTGACATCAGGAGGCCATCAAGCATTTTTTAATTTTTTTTAAATATTCTTTAAAAATACTTCTGCGTGTCCTAAATTTATCAAGCCTTTATTCCCAGAATCCTGAGCACACCTCCTTTATCTTCTGAGCTTTTTAGCTCAAAAAAAAAAAAAAAAATTGAAGTGCTACATATTTAGGGAGTACACAAAATCCTAAAAAAAAACAAAAGGTTAATGCAGGAAATATGGCCTAAAAGATTTATCACATGTATTTGACCTCATTAAAAGATGGGATTGAATTTTTTTCCATGGGAAAGCAAAAAAAAGTAGCTTTTACATTTACTTTTGCGAAACCTTGTGCATGTACCAAAATTTTGTCAAAGTAAATGTAAAGCCTAGTTTTTTTTGTTCCCCGTGAACTTTTTTTTCCCCATATTTCAATAAGGTGGAATTATCTTAGATAAAATTTCTAGGCCATATTTCCGGCACTAACGATTTCTTTATATTTTTTATTTGATTTTTTGTACTTCAAATTTTATTTTTGAGCCAGAAAGCTCAGAAGATGAAGGAGGAGGAGGGGGGGTTGGGATGCTGGGAGAAAAGTTTGGTAACTTGATGACACCTAAAAGTAATTTTAAAAGTATTTAAAAAAATTAAAAAATACTTGATGGCCTCCTGACGTCAAAAGGTGGTGTGCAACAGGTTTTGGGTGGTGAAAAAAACAACCCCATAGTTAAATTCAAATAAATAAATTTTCAAGTATCTGATGAGTACAAGACTCACGAAAGGTTTTTCTCTTTAGAGAATTTGAGCTAGGAATGGAATTCCAACAGTCAAAAAGTGAAGGCAGGAAAAGTGAAGTGCAAAAACTGCCCCCCTTAATATAATAAAAATGTTTTGATGAAATATTTTTATTCAAGATGATAATAATGTTTTGATAAATTTGTAATAAAAATATAAATGAAGAAGACAATAGAAATGAATTGATTTAACTAAATAGTTGATTCTTGAAGAAAATCTTAAATTATTTGTTAAAATTTGATTGACAAAAATTTGATCAGACAAAATCATCCTGGATCAGAAAAAAGTTTCAACATGATTGAAACACATCATAAAAAGAGATGAGAATTACAGTAATCATGTCTTCACATGATGACTATTGACTTCATTAAAAAAAAAAAATAATGATAATAAACATTTAAATATTTTAACTTACATGAATAAAAAGACTCACTCTTTAGAGTGGTATTAAGTCTTAATCTTTTAAGATTATTATCATTAATATTTTGACAGGCTACCAAGTCATTCACATGAGGTTCTTGTGAAGATGATTTATGGCTTCTATGGTTGCTCAACAGATTGAATGTATTACACTGATCCCATTTTCACCAATTTTTCAGGTTGTCAAGAATTCGAAACTACTCAACTCAAGATAGCAGGTAGCAGGTGCAGATGACAAGATGAAATTAAAAAAGATCTTTTATTATTTATTCTGTTTATACTCATGATGGAAATTTAAAATACATAATGAGTTTTCTTTTTATAGATTGTTTGAGAAAATTTTATGAAAAAAAAAAAAGGATTTGTTTTATGATTTTTTGGCTCTAGTGGTTTTATATATGAGGTAAAAAAAAATTTATCAACTCAGAGTACAATGAGTAGAATGAAAAAACTAATATAAGAGAAGAATTATACATAGTAAATGGAAATCAAACATGCACTGACAATTTTTGGAACTCTGTTCCACATGCCTCAATGCATACAATATAGTGAAGAGGGACCATGATCAATCCAACTTCACGGGATGGCAAATTTGGCAGGGATTCTACTGCATGATCAAGAACAATGTTTACTGGCTTGTCAACACAAACAAGTTGACCTTCAAATGTGCGCTGGTCAGTGAGTTTAATCCTCAGGGGCTGCCCTAGACAAAATTCAAGGAACTTCTGACCATCCAGGGCTTGATTAACTGAATCATTAATACTGCTGTGGGTTTGATGAAGAGATAAAATTTGGATCAACTTTCTCTTTCTTTAACCAATAAAAAAAAGACTCCAAGAAAAAGTTGTATAAAACAATTGGGCTCTTCTTTTAACCATAGAAAGATATCATAAAAAAAATGGTCACCTGGATGAGAGAAGTACACAATCTTGAGTTCCACTCTCTGGACTATTGTCACAATTCAATGAGGTCATGCTGGTAGGTTTTAGTATGTATGAAACTTGTGGTTCTCTGTAAACTGATGGCTACAAAAAAAAAGTAAGACAGCAACCTTCAAAAGCTTCATTCTGCTTCACAAGAATTTTCTGAATGTAGGACTTACCTTATGAGAAGATTCTTCTGCCACTATTTTCCTTTATAAAATTAGTGTAAAATCCCTTGAAAGAGTATGTTTAATTCTACAAGCCAATCAACAGAATACAGTCAGTAATTGTTTAATTCAACCCTCAAGCATTCAATTGCCAACAAATCAGAAACTTAGGCTGAACTAATTTTTTCAGAGTCATGACTACTTAAACCAAGCAACAAATTATAAATTCTGAACCTATTCAGCTAATGCAAATCATGAGACCTTAGCTTACTTGTAGAGCAGTAAAGGTGTGAAAATGATAGGTAACAATATTTAAGCAGTTTATAAGACTTGGAGGGTTTGCCAATTGGTTTCTTCCCCCATGGTATGTCAGAGGTGGAAAATTGGCCAGTCCACATCAAAAGTTCAAAACAAATGTGAATTTTACACTAGTCACCAAAGTGCACCTGGGTTCACTTGGAGCATACATGCACATGTCACAAACCTGTTACAAAATTTTCCCCAAGCTCACACAGACATGTCAACGACACCACTTTACTTTCTTCAACCTTTAGGCTAATGAACCCCTGATAGACCCCTTGGTGGTTCCCCTAGCATCCATGTTTAACTCTGGCAACATATTCATGGACAAAAACTAAATGAATGAAATGAAACACAGGATAAAGGAATGAGAACTCAAATAATAATAAAAATTTGATGTTACCAAAACTATTGGGTCATCTCAATGTGGCCCAAGGCCTTACTCTTTGAAAGTTGGGCTTGGGTGTACTATGGACATTCAAATTTGTATTTTCCTGACCTGCCCTAATCTGACAGCTGAGTGGCATAGACCCAGCCCAATTACAGCTTTGGTGTCATATATTTTCTTAGATTTTTATAAATTCAATTTCAACATTATTTATTTATTTTTATGCCAAGCAATTTTAATGTTATAACAACTAAGATAGAATTTAGACACAATAAGGGAACATCTAATTACAACTTCATCTCTTTTATATTTTTATTTTCCCCAAGTTTTATTCTTTTTTTGGGGTACAGCAACAAATATTTCCTCTTTCCCCAATTGTAAAATCTCCTACTTTTGAGGTGGAGTTTTCTTTAATTTTCTTTCTTATTTTTATTTTCCGATATTCTTTAACTCCTTCTTTTGATATTCTTTTACCAATTTTATTTTTCTTTAACTTATCTATTCATTATCATTATCATCGTTATTATTATTTTATTTTTTCTCATCTCATCTTTTTCACGACATTTGGCCCGACTGCACGGCAATTGGGCTTTGCCAGGAGCGCTTGTGAGATTTGATGTATGTATGTACCACCCCCTCTACTAAAACTCTGATTGAATAATTATCTAAGAATATTTTTCTTCTTATCATCATAGGTACTTCTCATTCAAAATGTTTCCTTTGTGCAATTCGATTGCACTACTAAACTAATCATTCATTCATAGCTTTTCTTGGCCGTTCGAAAACTTCGGGTTAATGGATACTGAAAAAGATCGCTCCTCCATCGACCTGGATTCGATTCCTGTTATCGAAGAAGAAGACTGTGACGAGGTCAGAGTTTGAGCCAATCATCTGTTAAAGCTCAAAAGACTGAGTCAGGCATCACTTCGCACTGTTTCTCTGATGAATTTTCACCTGCCAACCAGGACTTGGAGTTTCCCAGCAGTGATGCTTTGACTTGGCTCGTCAAGATCCCTAAATTTCTTTCCGAACGATGGGCACAACAGGCCCAGGCCGGAGGGTCTCGAACTCGCCTAGGTTCGATGAAAGTGTTTCAGTTGAGCCTGAGATTTCATCTTCTTCACTGCGATCGACATCGATGGTAATCTGCTTTTGGAGTCCCTCCTGTGATCATCAGCCCTGAAGGAACTGGAAGTCGCATGATTGAAATCACTCTAGAAGACGCCCCCGGCCTCCCAGCCATACCAAACAAATACAAACTAGATATTCGCAATCCAGCTACCACTAATCTCTATGTTTTTGATGAGCTCTCAAAACCCGAACCTGTCCCCTCAAGTATGAAGCCCGAGTCCAATCCTACCAGCACTACTTCGGCTAACAAATTCGAAAAACCTCATCGAGTGAGACCAAAAGTTGCACGTTAGTTTCGTCTAGATACGATGTCTTTTTAATCCTTTTTTGTGCTCTTAACACAAGTTTTCTAATAATTTTCCAATTTTTTTTTTTATTAATGAATAGGTCGGCCAAGATTGTCCGGCACCATTGCACATGAATGCCAAGTCACTCCGGTCCTCGATAAAAACTACAGAGCCGTTATGCGCGCTCGTCAGCAGAAGGCATCCCAGCCCAAACGAACGATCCAGCGAGTCGATCAAGATATTGGGACATTGAACCGGATGGCTAGCGGTATGACTACTCACGCTCAAGCTAGGAAATTCGCAGAATTTACCGTGAGTTCATCTATTGTATAATACTTCATTCCTATGTATTCTCTACCACCTTCAGTTTTGGATCTCGTCATTTGGCTCGTTTGGATCGTCCCAGTTGACTTTCTTGGTAACCCACCCTTAAATATGATCTAGAAATCTGTTTCCAAACCAAAGGGAACAGAAAAATATTCGAGAATGCCACGGACCGAGCTAATGGATGCTTTATTTGCTGGGTTCTTGCGATATCAGTATTGGGGAATGAAAGCACTAAGGTTAGCATCATCCCGCAAAGAGTTGTGACCTTAATAGATCAAGATTGACTTGATTTCTTGTGGGCGGTAATGTAGAGACCAGACAAAACAACCAGAGGCTTATCTCAAAGAGGTTCTATCAGATATTGCTACACTAGTCAAAGCTGGACCATACAATGGACATTGGGTTTTAAAACCAGAATATGCTGAACTCAATCGATCTAATGCTGCCGCTAAGATGGCTGAAGCAGATGCCGCTGAGAGAGCTGGTCCCTCTAAGATGGACGAAGATGATGATGAAGACTTTGGAGGAGATACCGATGATGATGATGATGATGATGATGATGATGATGAAGATCTTGATATGGAAGAAATATGTTGATACAATTCATTTGTACACACTTATTACATTATACATGGTCTTATTTCCAGAATGCACATGCAGTGGTTTTCAGATTTTTTTTTTTAATAAAAAATTTTGTTGGTGATTTAGCAGAGACAAATGATAAACCAATAAACGTCAGACTGGGAGCAACGGCGTAACAGACACAATACATGAATTGTATCTGTACTGCCTGAATCGGAAGACTGTATACTGGTTTGAACAACAAAAACATTGAACAATTCATACAATATGGCTTGTACCTGCCCGAATTAACCCTGTATTTTATTGTGCTGGGCATACAAATATGCAGTTTTGGAAAATTGTGTGCGTGATATACCTGATAATTATGTAAGCCTTGCAAGGATAAAAAAAAATGGATCTGTCATTTATTTTTGGAGATAAATGGGTTATTCCAGGTATGTAGGTTGTGCCAAAGTTAGGTGGGAATAATTGGTTTTCTTCAGGAAAATTCCAATGTTTTCTCACCCCCAATAACATTTCAAAATTCCAAAAAGAAAAATAAACCATCCAAATTTTCATATCCCAAAGAATTTTCACATATCCATTCCTCACCTCACTTTTTCATTCAGAGGGGGCCTAAAAAAAAAGGATTAAGAGACAACAAACAGGAAATGTAAAATCAGTGTTGTGGTGTGCTATCCCCGTTTTTGTGCCAAAAGCATATCAAAGCCAAGGGAATAGTCAGGTTATCTCAGTTATTTAGCTGAGAGAATCTAAAGAAATAAAAACAAAGAGGAAAAGAAAAACAAAAAAAAGAAGAGGAAAAGAAAGGCCATCACCATCCTCATAGACCAATTGTTCTCAACTGAGGGCTAATGAGTTAGAAAAAATGAGAAGAGGTATGATAAGACCTCAACAAATTAGGGAAAGATTTAATATCAAATCAAGCACTGGAAAACTTACCTGCTCTCCACCTCAACACAATTTGGATTAAACAATAAAAATAAACAAAAGGGAATTTATTCTGTTTGTGATAAACTCAAGAGCCTTTATCCTTTCTATCTAGATATGGATGTCTTTGAATAAAAGTTGAGCATCAATCAATCTCCTGTTCCAATTTGATGCTTAAGACTCAGGTAAAAAAACAATGAAAACAATTAACACATTCAATCCAAAATAACATAACTATAGAGAGCCCCCTACCAAAAATTCAGAGGGGGCCTAAAAAAAAAGGATTAAGAGACAACAAACAGGAAATGTAAAATCAGTGTTGTGGTGTGCTATCCCCTTTTTTGTGCCAAAAGCATATCAAAGCCAAGGGAATAGTCAGGTTATCTCAGTTATTTAGCTGAGAGGAGGATAGA
>JNCO01000494.1:0-29239 GCA_000785685.1 Uromyces viciae-fabae | reverse complement strand
GTTTTCTTTTTCTATTTTGTTCTTTTTTATTCTTTTTCTGTTTACTTTTCTTTCTTTTTCTTTTTTTCTTCTTTTCTTTTATTTTCCTTTTCCTTTTTTGTTTTATTGTTTCTTTTTTACCTTTCTCTTTCTTTCTTTTTTTCCTCTTGTTTTTCTTTTTTTTTTGTCCTACTAAAACAACACCCCCTGGGGGTGTCGTTCTATTTTTTGACCAGGTGTCCAAAACAACACCTGGTGCGGGTCAGTTTGTACTAAAACAACACCCAGTACATTGCAAGGCGAGCCTCACGATGTGCCTTAGACCCAAGGTTTTGTTTTAGTAGATTAGGGGTGTTGTTTTAGCACGCCCCTTATTTTATTTTATTATTTTTTTTGATTAATTATTTGTGGGGCCAAGACCCTTTCGAAAATTCTGAGGAATTTTCTTTGAGGTTTTTAGACCCCAAAGAACTATTTCTTCTTTTTGTTTTTTCAAGAACACGGGGTTCAAAAAATGTGTGCGTTTCCGGAAAACTGTGGGGGTTTGTGGGCCAACCACATGAGAATAGTAATGCCCTAAAAAAAATAATAATAAAAAATTATAAAAATAAAAACTGATTAAAAACATTAATAATGAAATTATTGAAGTAGATAAAAATAATGTAAAATTTAGCAATAATCACGGATGAAAAAATGAAAAATCTTTTCAATACAATCAGTAAGTCATGAAGTATGAAAACTTTTTTCAACTAAAGAAATAAAACATGACACCACAAAAAAAATTGTGTCGCCTGCTAGCAAGCAACATCAAGGATCTTGGACCAAGCTTAGATCCAAGCTCAATACAAAATATGTTGCATATCCACTGCACAGTGACTGTGCATTATGCACAGTCACTGCGCACAAAAAATTGAGTTCAACAAGGGGAGGAGATGAATCACAGCTTCCTTGATGTCGCTTGCTAGCAAGCAACACTCAAGCAATCATGGTGTGATAAAGTTAAAAAGAATAAAATAATGTAAAATAATTTAAAATAAAATAAAATAATTGAAAATGAAAACAAAATTAAATATAAATGAAAATTCATAAATTAAATTGTGAAGTAATTAACTAATATGAAATTGAATTTGTTTTTCAGGTGCAACGAATGAAAAAGAAATCCCTTGCAGATTAAAACAACTCTCAAAGTTGAATTGATTGAATTTAAATTTTTTCATTTTTCATGTTTCTTTTGTTATTATTAAATTAAAAATATCATTCATAAAATAGTAAAAATTATTATTCAAAAATTAAGAAGAGTAAAAATAATAAGTAAAACAATATTAAAGTATTATATTAGCAGAATTTTCAAAAGATAAAATTAAACAATTATGATAAGTTAAATAGATTCAGCAAATTAAATTAAATTAAAATATTCAAATAACAAAATAAAATTAGAAGCAAGTTGATTATTGGTCTTGATTTTAGGTAATTAAAATAGGGGACTGGTTTTGGCACCACCCAAAAACTACCCTGCACCTCCTTTTGACTGCCAGAGGACATCCAGCTTTTTTTAATTTTTCCAATTTTTTTAAAAAATACTTTAAAGGTGCTAAAACTACCAAAATTTTTTTGCATCCTCCTGAGTCCCCCTGCTACATATTCTGAGATTTTTAGGAAAAAAAAAAAAAAAAAAAAACATTGGAGTACTCCTTATTTAGGGAGTACACAAAATTAAAAAAAAAAAAAATAGTTGATGTCGGAAATATGGGCTGAAAGCTTTATCACATGTATCCCCCTCCTATTGGAATGGGTATAAAATTTTCATCCATGGGGAAGCAAAAAAAATTCGTTCACCTTTACCTTTTGCAAAAACTTGTGCATGTACCAAAATTTTGCAAAAGTAAATGTAAAAGTAACTTTTTTTGCTTCCCCATGGATAAAGATTTTATCTTACATTCCAATGAGGTGGAAATGCACGTGATAAAATTTCCAGCCCAAATTTCCCACATTAACTATTTTTTTGAATTTTTTTCTTGATTTAGTGTACTCCCTAAATAAGGAGTACTTCAATGTTTTATTTTGAGCTAAAAAGCTCAGAATATGTAGCATAGGGGATCAGAAGGATGCCAAAAAAGTTTGGTAAATTTAGCACCTTTAGAAGTATTTTTAAAAAAAATTGAAAAAACAAAAAAAGCTGGACATCCTCTGGCAGTCAAAAGAAGGTGCAGGGAAGTTTTTGGGCGGGGCGAAAACCAGTCCCCTCAAAATATTTCAATTTTGTTTTCATATTGATGAATAAGGTAAAAATATAATTCTAAATAAAAACTAAGCAGAATAAAATAAATGTTGTTCTACTGTGTGATATAAAATGATTTTAGTTGCCTCTAATTTTCACAGAATGGAATCAGGCAAAAGAATTTGGTGAGGATTGTAAACAGATAACAATCTGATCCAGTGGGCTGGTATCAGTTGGCAGTAAGGGTTCCATTGGTAAGTTGGTATTGTAACTACCAAGGCAAGAAACTATGAATTGCACAAGGAAAGAAACTAAATACAACAGTAGACTATATATATAGTCTCTATAATACATGAGATGAAAATAGGAACACATAAGTCATAATACTTTGAGGACATGTCTCACATCAAGTGTCATACTTTAGTCTGAAATATGGCTTTACATGTGTCAGATGTGTGTCCAATGTTGCTCAGGCAAAACAGGCGGAAGCGGGGTTGATGATTGGGGAAAACAGCTGCGGAGACAGAAATTGGGGGGACACGGGGAAGAGAAAGGGGAATCTGGGGCATTGGTGTGTGGGATGGGAAGTAGAGGGAAGTGGGCTTGTAAATAGGATATCATATGAGATACTTATCTTAAAGCAACTTAGATTTACAGTCTTAGCATCATAGAAATTAGGTTTTATTCTTCTTAATAAGTTTTCTTAGGGAAGGCAACTGTGGAAGGAGGGCTAGTATTCTGGGGTATCTAGTCTAAAAGTGTAGGTTTGTCTTAGAAGAAGCTTATTCTTGTCGAAATCTCAGTCCTAATCTGTGAATCTCATGTGCTCAAGAGAAAGTCTCAAGTTCTTACTTCAGTTAATCTCAAGTTAGTCATAGTCTAGTAATATGCTAAGTAGCATATTGAAGTTAAAACATTAAATTAGTTAGTTCTTCTTGTGGTGAAGTAAAAGTTGTCTTCTCTTGAAGTTAAAAATAATCCTTCTTGTGTTGAAGTAAAATTAGTCTTCTATTGAAGTAAAAATAAATAGTTCTTCTTGTGCTGAAGTAAAACCATTATCATGTTAGAATCAAAATAAATATTCATTATTGTAAATACTATAAGTTTAGATTTACAAATAATGAAATAAAAACATTGATTCAGAAAAATCTCATCTCTTCTCTCCTGAGTCAATCCAAGTGACACATCACTTGCCCTTCCTCCTGTTTCCTCTCAAAAATAGTCTCAGTCTCTTTTTTCTTCACCCAATCAGTCAAGCATTTGGCTGTTCTGTTAAATTTTCTCCGCAAAATTTTAATACTCAAGTCAAAAAATTAACAATTGAGACTAAGCGGAACCATTGAGTTCAGGAACCTGCGGAAAGGCATCTTTGTGTAGGGACACAGTATTTCTTTCCACACTGGTCTACTTATGCACAATGATCCTTGACCCAATTTTCAAGACCTTTTTCCGGCAATCTCACTCCCCTTAAATTGCAAAACACTGCCATCTCTCTGTCGAAGACATACTTGGAAAGTTCAAAGAGATTTCCCTTGAATTTGAACGTTCATTCAGCAACACTTCCAGCAATTTTTACTCCAACCTGAATGTATCTGGGGGGCCCAAAGATACCGGTTTTTTTGCCAAAGCCTTGTATCAGCAAACCAAATTGGTTAAAGGTGTTTTGGCTGAGATCAAACAGTACCTGAAGGAAGATACTGAACCTGCTGGAACTAATGTTCTGACATACTGGACAGGAAGACAGAAATCATTCCCAACACTTTGTCACATGGCTCATAAGTATTTGGCTATTCCTGTAACTAGCGCATCTTCTGAGCGGGTATTTTCTCAAGGTTGCCGAGTACTCTCCTGGCAGTGATCAGAACTCAAGCCCAATAGTGTTGAGCAACTTATTTGTTTGAAGACTGGTATGCCTTATTTGACAGCATGTTGTAACTTGTAGCTACTAGCTAGCAACTTCTCATTTTTTTTTTTTATCTCTGTGTCAAATAAATATGCAAGTAAATACACAAAATGTCTCAGCTTTTTTTTTATTCTCCTTTTCAATCAAATAACTATACAAGTATGTAAAAAAATGAAAATGAATGCCTCATACATTAAAAAAACTTAAAACACTAAAATGAAATGAAAATTAGTGCGTTGAAAATAAAAAAAACTTAGGAAAAAATGAAAATTTCGACATATACTTGTCTCATCTTCTTTTTTTTTTTTTTTTTTTTTTTTTTTTTTTTTTTTTTTCTACACCCCATCCCGACGCCCTAACCCCGGTGTATATGCACAGGGGCTAGGCCAAAAAGCTGGGTCCGGGGCCATGCCTTAGCCATACTCTCACAGATCAACATGAATAACAAGCTATTTGCTAAGACCATAAATAACAAGCTATTTGCTGACGTTGGAAATTTTATTGATTCCTTCAAGCCAAAATTTTCCCAATTAAGCGTAGATTGATGAAAATATAATCAAAAAACATTCAAGGAAAACTAGTTAATTCATAAGATCAAAGAATTCAAAAGAAATTTCGACGTGAAGAGATGTAATCCTAAAAGAATTTGAAGGGCATATGAAATTTTAAAAGAAGAGAAGTTAAAATATAAATGTATCATTACAACGCAACAAAATCAAGTTATTTTTTTGATTTATTCTTAGGCAAAGGTTTAGAGGATTTTTGATTGGATTTAGAAGTAGAAGTTTTCTTTGCTTTAATCAATTTGTTATCCTTTCCAATAGGTTCAGCATCTGATGAATTATTCACGTCTTTTTCATCATCATCTTCTTCCAAATCAATCTAAAATTCAATTTTGTTTTTGAGGGGGAAAATTCAAAAATTAATTTCATATCATAGCTGAATTCTCCAGAATGAAAAAAAGTTTTCAAGAGGTTCAATTCACGATAAACGTGCTTACCTCTGCTAGCTCATCCACATCTGGTATTACGTCTGCTTTAAGCTTTTTCGAAACCGCAGCTCCCCCCAAAACTTCTTTTTGGAACGGAATTGGATGTGACATTTTATTATATCTAAAACGCGGTGAATATGAAATCAGAATTGACGAAATCAGTGTTATGACGACAAGGTTGAAGGGAGAGGCTGTGGTTTTCGATGGACTAACTTTCTGGTGAATGCAGATTTGGTAGTTGATGGAATTTGTTTCAAGCTTTCTTCAGCCGATTGACCTATAGCCATCACTTCCACCAAGTTATCCCACTCTTCTTTAGTTAAATAGTAATCATCCATTAACTCAATAATTTGATCAATCGCATCCACTCCACCATGCTGAAAAAGCGGATTAATCAATCTAGGATACAGGGTTGGTAGATAAGTCATGAGTGTCTCTCTTTTATCTCCGGAAATCTTCATTCTCATTCGACCATGAATTTCTCCCAAAAGTCGGTTCAATTTCCCTTGTGTAGAGTTTTTGCCGAACCAACTTGGAAACGAAAATCCACCACCAAAATCTCCTGAGGTCGATGGGCCATGGCAATAAAATGCGGGTTTGACGACTGAAAATACTCCATGGAGTGGCATTAAACTCCAATGTTGTTGTGGCCTTTCGATGGTTCAAAATCAAAAATAATTAGTAAGTCTCTCTATAACATTTTGCGAAAGAAGCACTTGCGAGTACTCATTCCACTTGCGAGTACTCATTCACATCTACGGACTCACCCATGAATCATCCGATCGACTAAATCACCATCAGCAATTGAATCAGCAGCTAGCGATAACAGCTCCATGTTTTTGGATGCCCTTTCACGGCCAACAAAACTCCTGGCTTTTACAAGATCGTGCTTAATGTATCCATCCTGAGAGATCGACGAAGAAAAGAAAAAGCTCATTAGCTCTGCATTAGATAAAATTCATCTTCCACAGCTCAGTGATGGATAAGCAAATTGAAAAACACCAAACAAACCTGCACAAATAGAGGTAACAAGTCATGGTCTTGAAAGTACAGATTACATTTGTCAATGAATGATAATGAACTCATTTGACTCCATGTTTGTGGAGCAAAAAGTTTGCTCATTATTGCCCAAGGGGAAACAATTGAATCTTTTTCATTTTCACAAGTTCTTTCTCGTAAGTGATATTCAAGGGGGAGCAAAAAGAAACCAGTCAGGTACATGTTAGAGCACGAAGAAAATGTTGTTCCATAGGATTATGGCATTTTGCAACCTTCAAAATGGAGCGAGAAATGAAACTCACAATTGGCGCGCTTGATCAAAGTTCATTGTCTTTGAAGGTCCATCCTGATGACTACCAAGTTTCCAGGTTGATAGCATGTTAATGATTTGGCGAATATCTGATTGACTTCCGGCGACAAGTTGATCAATTGCATTTACGGGGACTTTCATGCCTTCTTTGAACGCAATACTCATTATTCGACTTCGAATCGCAGTGGCGACAGGTCGACGAAACACAAGTGAATAAGCAGTAGCCTTTAATGGCTTCATCTTGGGGATGGACATATCGTTGGCAATCGCGATTATAGGAATTTGCGATTTCTTGATTAGCGCGTTCAGTGCTCCAACCCCTCCCCTATCTCCTGCAGACATTCCATCAACCTCATCCATGATTAAGACCAATTTATCCGAACGCTCTTTCGCATCCTGGAAAAACAAAGGGTTTGTCAGTTCCATGAGTGTAAGCAAGGATTGAAATTATAGATTGACCTGTAAATAACCTGCGATACTGTTATTTCCGACAACGTCTTTGAAGCCAACCTCCAAGAGCTTCTTACTCCGGGTGTCACTGGCATTTAACTCAATAACTTCAAATCCTTCAGATTGTGCAACCAAGTGCGCGGCTGAGGTCTTACCCACGCCAGGCGGGCCCGACAGCACAACACATCTGTACATCCCTAATCCATCTTTACCCGGCTTTTTAAATTGAGAGCGTCTGTATTTTGGCCTGTCAACACCATGGATTAACTTATCATCTACTATCGTTTTGAAACAAATTATAAAATTCTACAGGGACTTGGACTAGAGAAGATAATCTTGAAGGGGTAAACTGACCAATCTCGAAGCCAGGACTTCAGTTTGTCAATTTGTGTTTGGTTACCGCACAAATCTGCGAGGGTCTTGGGGGCATATTTCACAGTCCACAATTCTTGTTTGTCACTGTTCATTTTTTGTTTTTTTTGGCAAGTCAGCCAAGATCTTGGCTTTTTTTCAGAAAAATCATTACATTTTACCTCAAACTTCCCTTGGGGGGACCAAGTGCCTTCGCCACTTCAATGACTTTCTTCACTTCAGCTTCTTGTTGCTTCAATGCTTTTGCATCAAGTTGGCCAGTACTAATGCAAAAATGATTATGGTTCAGACATGAGTCGGAAATCTATAGCTAGAGTATTACTTAATCGCAAAATGATTTTGTGACTGACGGTTTTGTGGCAATCAATTCCAAAAATTTATCTTCATTAATACTGCTGAGCTTATGTTTTTTGATCAATTCAAGTTTCTTTGGACCAGCATCAGATCCGACAACAACATAGCTAGTTTTTGAAGATGGTATGGTAGTTACTCGACTTTGCGGTATAAAATGACGAGAAAAGGTATCATAATATCATTTTCTAGTCTATACACAGTTTTTATGATAAGAAAAAAGTAAAACTCACCCCCCATATCTCTTACAAAGTACCATTGCATCCTCTCGACTCATCGACTCTAATTCACCGGTGAAGACAAAAGTCAATCCAGCCAGACAATTTTCCTGTCCTTCAGGAATCGACTTGCTGCCTTCAGATGATGTGAAGGAACATTGAATGAATCAAAGCTCAATTTGAGGAAATAACCAGGAGTAACAGACCTGGGGCGGTGGGACCAGTACGTTGTTTCCCAGGAAACCAGCGGGCTTTAGCTGGGGCGGCTGTACTTGGACCAGGTTCAGTTTTGGGTTTCTTGGAGGTAGATGCGGGAGCTTTTGAAGGAGCGGACGTTTCTGTGGGTGTTTCAGATAGAAATGAGCCGTTTATCATTGAAATCAACTTCACAAGGAACTCTTGAACAGGATAATAATGACTTGCTTTTTTTGGAAGTTTTGGTAACTTTTTGATCATCCTGATCACTGTCATCATCGACAATTGCGCGAGCTTTTCCTGTTGTTTGAGAGCTAGATGGTCTTCCTTTTTTCTTCACAGGTGGAGTTATCTTTGATTTAGATAGGAGAGGTGAGTACAAAGAATCATCCTCACTAGATTCAAATCGATCGGCGGTTCTTTTCAGTTTATTTGATTTTGCCTTGAGCATGTCTTCCTGATTGGGTAATATTAATTTGATAGTTGTATTAATTTGATAGTTGTATTGATTTGATAGTTGTATTGATTTGATAGAGAGTATTGATTTTTGATATTAGTGTAGTGTATTGAGTTGATATGCTGCTTTGAGGGAATTAGCTAATAAATTTGTTTGTCTTTCAGTTTTCTTTTAGCTGGTGAAATACACACACTCAAGTTGATTATGTAAGCGCTTCTTTTCAATTAAATTCAATTTTTTTTTTTTTTTTTTTCCTTTCTGATTATGCCTCTTTTGGTGAAAGATCAAGCTCTTTCCTATAATTATACATACAGACACAAAATTGATATTACATATTTACAAAATTGGTATTACTCAAAGTGGAGTTGATCATAATCCAAACTTAAGCTGAACTACAAATTACTCCCCATCAACAAAATGCGTCCTCACTTGAGCCTGGGTCTTCATCTTGATTCCTAATCAAGTCCACTTTGAAGCTAAAAAATTCAAGGTTGTAGGCTGGTTAAGTACATGAAGAAGCAAACATTTCACTGGTGAATAGGCTAAAAATATTGCTGACATATCATTTACATCAAACCCCCCCCCCAATAAAAAGAACAAAGAACAAAAAATTACAAATAAAATACAAGTAAAACAACAACAACATGACAAAACGTTAGATAAAAAAGATGTAAAATTAAGCAAGAAATGAAATGAAAGAGAGTAAAAATGTATGTCAAGAAGAAGCAATAATACAAATTCCACGACGGGAGAGTAAACCGGAAAGATGAACCGAGGGAATAAGGGCAGAGAACAAGAAATGAGTTCTAGAAGAATCTAAATAAACAGGTAATTCTACTAATGCATTTGAACCATGATCCACGGTAATTTCTTGTTGTTGATCTTCAATTGATATTGGCTTTGTAGTCCATTTTAAGATCGCTCGATTCACTTGATAATCATTACCTTCATTTAATTCTAAAATTGAATCTTTTAAACATCCTCCTTGAATCATTAATCCTATGAATTGTTTTATTTATCAACAATAAAAAAAAATATGAAGCGATTCTTTAGTTTATGTAATTTCATCCAACAAAAAATATCTATTCATACCTTCAAGTTTAAATCCATTCATTTCCATTTCGCTTAAAGATTCATCTCCACAATCCAAGTATAACTTTAATTTTAATTCTTCCAATGAGATTTTAGTTCGATGAGAAACGAATTGTCTAGTAGCTGTTAGGAATCCATCTGGAATATATAAACAAGCATTAGTACACCCTTCGTACTTGAAAACATAAACATTTAAGCCATTTACCTGGGAAAAATAATAACCCTAAATAGATTGATTCTGTGAAATTATTAGATTGAACGATACGATTCAATTGTTGAATCCGACCGATGAAGTTTGAAAACCACTGAGTAAGGGACATGTTGGGATTGACTTTATAGCGTTTCCAATGAGCAGGTATGATAGCTATCAATCCATTCAAAAATAAATAAAATTCAGAAAATATGAAATAAAATTCAGCGAAACAAAATGAACAAGAAAGCAAACAAACCTTTAGTCATTTCACCAATCAAATTTCTCAGATGATTGGTTTGTTTAATTTCACCATTACACACTCCAATTAAGTCAATCAAATCTTTACGAATTATTCCTAATAGTTTCTGTCCAAGGTTTACTTCCCTATCAAAGAATCTAAACAAAGGATCTTTTGGATCGTTCCTCATTGCATCCAAGTTAGGCAAGTTATTGTTCAAACTTTTCAAGAACTCATTCACTGTCGTCTCTAATTGTCTCATCCAAGCTGGTTGACCAGAAACCACAGATGTTTTTGCTTGGCTTAAAGCACTTCCAACCGATTCATCTTCGTCTGTCCTTCTCATCTTCAATAATCGTGATAGCAATTCAGAGCCTACGGTTCAATCATGATTTCAGTTAATTTTATGAGTGCCCCACCAAAAAAATAATAAAAAAGCAATATTGAATTTGGATACTCACCCTGAGCCGTTGAGATTAAAGATTCTGCGTTCGGAGGAAGACTGAGCCAATGAGGAGGTTCTCGTTCGGGTAAAGCTTGAGCCCAAGAAACAAAATGTTCAAGCCGGGCGCCTTCGGCAATAACCAGTTCATCTTGATTACTAATTGGATCGACCAAGTGATAACCTACTTCAAATGAGCTGGGATTGAAAAGTGTATCGACAAAACTGTCCAGCAGTTTTTGGTCCCAATCGGAATCGACTCGACCTCCATACACTGCTTGTTTTATTAAGACCCTCAATGCAGACCACGGGATGCGTGCTGGATCTATATTTGCTTTTCCTTTGGCTGTAACAGCCATCCAGGAATCAATCATAGACATTGCAGCTTCCAAATCCGAGTCATTAAATCTAAAAGTGCAATCGAATGATTAGTCATGTGTTAAGTGGGATGTGGACAAGAAAATATTAGCCTTACTCATAAATCTTAGACCATCCAAGCGGACAATAGCGCAAACGTTCTTGAACAACGGCATGAAACCAAGCAAGTAAAAAGTACAGCCTAGCTTTTTCATTAGGTCCAGTAGCCACCCGAGCTGCAGAAATAGACTTCAAAGAATCAACCAAGTTAGCGCGAATACCTGGGGGAGGTTCATTCATGATGACCATTGATTGCCTCAGTATGTTGACTGGAATTGAAGGATTTGTTTCCATTGTCAAGAATAATCGAAAACCTTTTGGAGGGGGACTGAGGGCTTGGAGACGTTTCTCCAATTGACTTAGCCAGCTTGAAGCAAGATGAACGTTCTTCAGCAAGACCCATGATCCAGTGCGGATTGCCGTTGCAATTGCTTGATCAGCTAATGTATATCCTTCTTGAGAACCCATTGCGATAGAAACACATCGCGCTTTCGTAGTAGCTACCAAGTTTTCAACTCGGTAGCTGGCATCATAACCCGGTACGGAACACAAACAGACTGGTGTTGAGGAGGTGATCTCAGTAGTGACCACCGATTCAAAATCGTACGATGACTCAGCCAAGATATCCGTTTTGAAAACTTTGCTGACAAAAATGCTAATCGCCACAAGCATCCGATCGGGCCTCAAACATTTTAGTAATAATAATCGGCGAATCGACACAATTGTCGCTATAAATCAATACAGGCATAAGTCAAAACCGAGCCATTTCTATATAGGAGAAGAAAACGTGAGACATAGCTACTTACAAGACACCGCGGGCCAGACGTTTGGAATGTGATTTTCGGGACAAGTTGAGGCAACAAATTCTGCCCAAGGTTCAGGGTTACTAGACATGTGACTGATGACATCCTTGAAGCATGGCAATTTCTGGAAAATTTGCAACTGCACATGCTGTTCAGCGGAAAGGAAAGGAAAGTGAACAGGAGGATATCGACTGGCATGGTCAGTTGCACCTTCTAATAAAAATGAGTATTCATCTTCTTCAATCTCCTCATTTGAACCTCGAACTTGGACTTGAGCTAGAAGCATAGCAAACATCAAATGATCTCGATGCAGTAATGATCTTGAGGTTCGCTTAAAAGTGATGACAAAGATATCATTCAATAGAACCGCCAGCCTTTCTTTGGGATCTTGAACATTAGAAAGGTTAGGATTGTGTAGTAAAACAAATTCAAATATATCTAAGAAAAAACGAAGTGCGAATTGATAAAAATGATTAAGAATGTTAAGCCGCTCAAGTACGAAGAATATTGAACTTGAGGCCTGAGCCAAAGGGAGATATTCAGCTGTGACCTGATCAACCTCTTGCATTACAATATCGGTCTCTTCAACTTTCTTTGCAACTTCAGCCGCCTCACGTTTTAGAATTTCCAAAGTACCAATGACTTTATCGTCATCAAGAATGTTGCCAGTTGATTCACTGAGAGCTTGTAACAAAGATTTCTCCAAGTGATGCAATCTGAGATTGAATTCACCTTGTAATCTGATTAAGTCTGTCCTTTTCTTATCCGTGTCAGGTCGCTCAGCCCTCAAAACCTGATTCAATGATTGAGATTGTAAACTACTTTGAGTCATGGTAAAATTTACAAAGGTGACTCGACTGCAAATATCAGGAGAAAATTCAACTGAGGGATCTCGGGTGGAAAGAAACATTGTAAAGGAAGGTGAAAAGTCGATGTCTTGGTTCCCAAGTCTGATCAAAACTCGACCGCCAGCTCTTCTGAGCTCCTTGTTTAACACAGCGTTAAGGATTGGATCTAAGTGCTCGACGTCCTGAATCAACAGTGGTGTGCCAAACCGCAATGCACTCTCCAAGCTTTTCACAAATGCTTCATCCAAGAAACTGGTAACCGTCATTTTTCGATTCTGATATTGGTTCATTAAAAATGTTGTAGCTTGTCCAGATGGATCAATAATCAGGGGATAACGGTTGAAGCGATGTAGCATAATAGCATTTTCAGTACACAAGTCGTCCGCAGGTAAAGACTTTGATTGCCAACTGAGTCTGTCATCGGCTGCTGATAGATACTCAACCAGTGATAAATCGGGTTTATGCTTGAGGTTAGCTTGATTGAGATGATCGACCCACCCCTGCCACATAGACTGACGATAAGATTGATCAAAGAAACCGCCATAAGTCATAAATGCGGCGGACAACAAGACGTCTCCGGCAATTGTACCCATTTGAGTATCAAAAGTTGCACTCCCGGCTTCCCAACGTGTCTTCTCTGATTCTAAACTGGCCAAAAGGGTAATACTTCGTTCGACTTTTGATTCGACTCGATTCATCTCTTGCTTAATTGCTTCAACCTCACCTACCAAGGTTGCATATTCAGGTTTATATTTTGTAATTTTACTCTCTAATTCAGTAATCATGGTTACCATTGTCGCAGCTTTCTCTTGAGTCGTAGCAGCTTGCTCCTCTAGCGAATTGACCTCATTACGAAGTGGTCCAACTTTGTCTAAAATCTCAGAGAATTTAACTTGAGCTATAACCCATTTACACAAAGGACCGCAAGCTTTACTGGCTCGATTGACGGTGTCAAAATTGAAAGAAGGTCGAGATAAAAAGTCCGCCTTCATCTTTTCTCGAAGCTGACGAGTCATTCTGCGATCGGTGTCAAAATTGACAATACTGGCAATGAAATCGTCTTTTCTAATGATTCCCTGAACTGTTTTCCAACTATCAATCCGGTGACCTAAAATGGTGCAAACAGATTCCATTGCCAATTTAACAGCCTCAGGTGGGTTCGCCATGGATCTCACTTCCGTTAAATGTTGTTTCTTGATGTTACTGACTGCCGCTTGAGCCTCCTCAACCGCTGGTTCGGCATCAGCTAAATCGGCCATGACTACCGATCGACGTTCTGCAATGTCTTTATTTTGCTGTTCGAGAGCAGCTTGAATTTGAATTGAAGCCTGCTTCTTGGATTCGGCGTCAGCTTGATCAGTAAGCATCTGATCGAGCTTGGCCTCTGATTCTCTATCCTTCTCTAGTAATTGGGTACGTTTAATAGCCAAACTTTGTCTTAACTCCTCGACTTGGATTACTGTATCGCGTAATTTTTCCAACCCAATATTAAGATGTCGCTGTTGCTCTTCTAAATCGTCTCTCTTCTCATTAAAAAGCTTGACATAGTTATTTATAAAATCTAGATAATGTCGTGGAGTCGCATAATTGAATCGTCCTTGCCGGCGGGCCAAACGTCGATTTGTTTCATACATCGACACGTGAACTGCAACCAAGGCATTGACTATTGCCGTTCGATGGATGGGAGGAAGTGATAACTGTCGATATATAATTGGGAAATCTGGGGGTGGAACGTATTGGCTTGTATCGAGATCGAGCGTGCTAGTGAATTCCATCCCAACCTGATAAAATGCCTGGTCAGACCAGTCTCCAAACCAATCTAAGACACAACGATTGAATAACGCGGGGGAAGTGGCTGCTCGGGATGCCAATCCATTTTCAGGAGGATTCATCGTAAAAACCACGTGAAGGTTTTTCGCGACTTGTTGAGTAAACCATCGGTAGAGTTCATCAGGTGAGTCCAACATGACTCCATCGCGTTGGGCGCCCTCCTTGCAAGCCGTCATTAATGATGCGTGTTCATCGCCTTCAAATAAACCCGGAACTTCTGCATTGGCCAAAAGGGTATTCATTCTTTCCAAGAATCCAGAATCTAATACATTAGATTCATCCATCACGAAGCAGATCTTCTCAGCTTTACAGCCGGCTCTTCGTAAAACATTCCTCAAATCATCGTCGAAATCGTCTGCCGTATATTTATTATGAACTTTAATTTGAAAAACACTCAAGCCATTCATCCAAGCAACAAATCGAGATAAAGTTGTCTAAAAGTAATGTAAGGTAAGTTTTTTTACTTTTTATGGAAAAAAAGGGATCACTCACTTTCCCGCTGCCACTAACACCGATCAAGAGTAGATGTCCCTGAACTTGGCGAAATACTCTATCAATTCTCAAAACATGATCAAGAACATCGTTAAAGAGGACTAGAGGCACGTCGAGTTCTTCTTCATAAAATACACGCAACCTAGCTTTAGAGTATTCACGTAATTCATCTCGATCGACACTGATATAATGTTTAGAAGTCCAATTTGAGAACAAGATTGGTCGAGCAAGTGCTTCGATTGGATTGAGGCTTGGAAAATGTGAAACGGCCATAGCGTCGATTTGTTCGTCTGTCCATTTTTTTTCCTCTTCTGATACCAACCGATCGGAGAATAGTCGCAAAGCCTCATGAGCCCAGATTCGGACAAGCCCTTCTAACGATAAAGTCTCCAACGGTTTGATCGATTGATAAATTCCTCGAACCCATCTTGTTAATTCTCGAGGGCTATAGATGTAGTGCGCTTGGATATCAGATGTGAATCGATTTTGAGAATTTAAATAAAATTCTACCATTGCTGATGTTAATGGATCAGCCTGCCCTCGCAAGTTGGGGATTACCTTCAAGGCGGCTCGATTAAATGTGCCATAGATTTGTTTCAATGATGCTTCTCCGGGATAATCGACCATAACTAATGGGGCGTGCCTCAAAAATCGTTGCGAGAGAACTACACGTCCAGGATCAGTCGGGGGATTACAAGCACCGACAAATTGTATTCGTTCCAGCCTGATCCAAGTTTTGTCATTTGGTCTCCAAAACCCACCCCCTTCGACCAATTGCCTCAAGAATGAAATGACTTTTTGAGTACCGTACTTGTCAGCTGCTGGCAAATTAATCTCATCACAAAAGACAACTATCCATTTCCCGATTTGAATTGGTGCTAAAACGACTCCATTCGGAGTTTTTTTATACTCGCAATGCTGGTCGAACGTTTTGAGAATTAATTCCGGTGTAGTGGCACTCGAAAAGTTGAGACCAACGACATCCATATCTGGTAATTTTCTTAAGGCGCTGAAAAGTGTCATCGTTTTGCCGGATCCAGGAGGACCACAGAGCATGAGAGGCTTATGTTCGGAGAGCCAAGAATAAAGCACTTCCTCATGCCGAACGGTATCTAAAGTTGGAATAACGACTTCAGACGATGTTACTTGGTGAGTATCGATATCGATGACCGGAACGGAATGTTTCCAAGCAACCCAATCTCCGGATGCCACTTGAACGTCGAAATCAATCAAAGAACTTTCCAAACCCGTGAAAGTTGGCATGTCCACATCCGAATGATCTCGTAAAAAGTCACCCATTCGTGCGCGTGTTTCGAGTCTAGAATCGCCAGTCAAGGCCCAAACGATTGCGATTAAAAGTCGTTTTCTGGCATAAATTTCAACCTGCTCAGTCGGCAATGGAAAATCAGAATGTCTTGTATTATAATCCAAAACGTTACGAATTGTTTTATTGATCAAAGAAAATAGCGTTGAGACTGCGCGAGCTACAGTGAATTCCATGATATGATCAACTCCAGCAGCAAATTCGAGGGCTTGAGTTACAAGTCCATTAGGCTCAAAATATGGTCTCAGAACTTGAATGATTGAACGTTGAGTAATAAGATTATCAGACAGGTCTCCTGAGTTGATCAGTTTTCGAGTTGGGACGTCCATGATGATATCATCACCCATTGTGTCCAAAGCAACTTCGTATGTGGCCTTCAGATAATTTTCATAGAACATCTCTGGTTTCACCGCATCTTCACTAAACCAGACCATTCCGCATCGACTGACGGTGGCTAGAGTGGCATACTTCAAGGATTCGACTTCAAACATAATTCGGACGTTACTTGGTAAGTTGAGTCGTTCCCCATTCGGTAGCGTAAGCAACTTATTATCATCTAGCACACTAACATTGGGATAAAAAGGAACTCGTTAATCATGCCAATTTTGAGTTGAATCGATCTTATTTTTTGATTGTACTAACTGACCTGTTCAAATTTTCAACCCATTCTGGATCCACATCGCCATCAAAAATAATCCAATGCTGTTTAGCTTCCTCACCGCGAACATTATCGACAATCCTACGAAGTATATTGGTGAAAAGACCATCATTCCATTCTCGAGTAGTTGGATCAAGGGTACCATAAAGCGAATCCTTTGAAATCGCTTTGGGATCAATCACATACGAGACTCCTTCTCGACCTTCAAACCGCTGTAGAGCGGTGAGCAAAACCCTCCAAGCTTGAGTCTTACCGGTGGCGGAAGGTCCAACCATCATTAAGCCATGTTGAATGTTTTGAATTTGATAAAGTTGAATGACTTTTTGAAGCCACACGTCTCCAACGACTAGATGTTGCTCAGCTGCAACGGTTCGAATGTGTGTAACAAGTTCGGCGAGATCACTCGGGTTATATGTGATCCCAGGGAAAACATCAGATAGCAAACTTCAAAGAAGCGATGAAAAAAATAGAGAGAAAAACAAAATAAATTATTTAGCTGGTTTCATTTCAATTGTAGAAACAATTTTGAAGACGGAGTGTTAACTTACCTGGTCAATAAAGGAACATCGTCGGCAACTAATTTGGGCACAATGGTTTCTGTTACACTCTGAATTAGGATTTCTTGCTCCACAATTGAATCTGATGGATCGGTAGGATTTGTTGAGGAGTTATTGACCCGCTGTAAACGTCCACGCTTTAAGAAACCGGCACTGGTGAGTACAGCTTTTAGAGCGCGTAAACCAAAGTCATAATGTGGTTGCTTGGATAATTGCTCATCACACAGACTAAAGAAGGGGACAACTTTGGAGGCAAGCGTTTCAGCTGTTCGAAAACCTTGAGAAAATAACATTACTTGTGCAATTAATTCTCGATCTGGTCTTGTCATCGCCATACTTCTGAATAATTTTTTCAAGTTATCGGGTAGGTTTGATCGTCCAGCATATCCAGGATTCATAGTTATAAAGATTCTGCAATGCATGAAAAAAGAATGAAAGAAACATGATAAGAGTGAAAGACAAAAAAAATCAAAACAATTATAAAAAAAACTTACCCAGTATGTGGATTAATTTTCAAAGTTTTACCAACTAGTTCTACTTGAGCATTAGGATCTAGAGCAGCAGCCTTTAAGCCGTGTTGAATAGATTGGATTTGTTGAGAGACAGCACTCAAAATTCTTTCTTCTAGTCGATTTGCTTCATCAAAGCAACCCCACGCTCCAACTTGACAAAGTCCAACAAAAATTCTTCCCATCGCTTGAAAATCAAATGTTTCGTCGCAACAAAAGACTAAAACAAAACGTCCTAATTGAACTCCTAGCGCTTTTACTGACTCTGTCTTACCTATTTGTTTTTATTTTGCAAAAAGGAAAAAGAAATGTATTTATTTTGCAAAAAGGAAAAAGAAAAGAGGTCAACAGTCAAAATAAAGTTCAAGTTTGATTTTGTAGATATATGCTTGTTGTAGAATGAATAATGAGCTCATACCAGTTCCAGCAGGTCCAAAGGGCGAACCACCAAGCCTTCCATGTAAAGCCTGAGTGAGAGTTAAATAACACCGATCAGTGAGAGGAGTTTGAACCAGTCGATCAGGGACTCCAAGATATTCAAAACCATAAGGAAACACAGCATTAGCCATATGAATTGAGAGCCTTTCAATAGGATTAGAGATAGAAGTATCTAAATAAAAGCGCATGTGATAAAGCCATTCAAAAGAAGTGATAGAATCGATTTGATTTTTTAATAATAATCTAATTACATCTCTTTGATGAACTAATTCTGTAATTAAATGTTCACACTTTTTTCTTGGTACTGCTCCTAATTCCCCTAGTACTACAAATGCTAATAAATCTAATGTGCGTAAAACTATTTGAAGTGGTGATGTTAATGAATTTTCTGTGCGCAAAGCAATGTCAACAGTTTGAGTCCAAATGATTTGAATAGATAATACGACTAATTGTGCAGGGTAACGTTCAATCCAATGGAGAAACTTATCTTGATCCAATGTCTGATCTTGAGTATAGAATTGGTTCAGCTCTTCAACTGCCTGACAAAGTAATTCTGCCAGAGAGACTTGCATCTGTGATTCTAATTTAGTCAACCAGTCATTGATTTTTGGATAATCTTTCAAGATAATTGGAATTGAGAATGGAACTTCCTCCCCTTCCCTAGAGCACATTGTTTCAATTTGTGTCAAGTTGGAATCAAAACCAAGAGTTGACAAACCAGCAAACATTTTCTTGAGATGTTTGACCACACGAAGAATGTCTTTACTATTGCCTAAAATTTCTAATAGATCTTCATCACCAACAAAGTAGAATCGGGGGAAAGAAGCTCTTTCACGTTCTAGATATTCGCCTAAGGCTTTTTGTAATTTTCCAAGTGAATCTACTAATTTATCTAGTGTTTTGAGAACTTCAGGAATTTGAATGACGTCCAACACATAAGGAGACTTGAAGACCCTCTTCATTAAAGTAAGGTATTCAGTGTTGATATTGTTGAACCGATTACTTTCATTGGGAAGGAGATGTTTGATGTCGGCGTTACCAGAAAAAATTCCTTCTAGGTATACCCACTGACGTTGCACATCGATCCACTTATCAAAAATTTCGCTCATTCGATTTAAACGATCGGTCCAAATAGTTGCATCCTCTTCGAAAGTTTTGTAGTATGGGGACAATTTCATTTGTCCAAGAGCACTACTATGTTCACTTCGCTTGTTGAATAAATCATCCCATCCACGGATTAATCTTGTTTTATTCTGATAATTTACCAACTCCAATACATATCCTTCCCAGGTTTCTTTAACTTGTTTTATATATTCCTCCAAAGCAACCTCACCTACTGCTTGAGCCAAAACTTCTCGAATGACACCTTCATTCTTCTTCAAGTCCATGTCCCAGATGGTACCCAAAGTCATTTGAGAAGGCGCATAGTGTCCGGAAAGTCGCAAGTTCTTGTAAAGTATCTTCCAGTGCCTCTCTCTGAGTGCGTCCGATTTGAGTTCACCTACGAGTGCGACGCTCTTCTGATGAAATTTAATTTTTTCTTGAACGAATTCGAATGCTTGATATTGTCGCATCTTGCTAGGCATCTCTCTTGTGCTCGTGAGTAGCATTTCGAGAGAATGTCGGAGTTTTCGAGGTGTAACCGAGCTCCAAGTGGTTTCACGAAGCTCTGCCAGTTGGGCCCAAATGCCAGAAAGCGCAGTCCAAACTGCCTTCAGATCAGAAATTTCTTCGGCTACAGGATCGAGTCTATCGTTTGATATATGTTCGAGATCGAGCGCTTCTTTTGCTCGACAAACCAATTGATATTCATCTTGAAGTCGTTGTACTCGAGTTTGGAACGTATTGATAGAATTCATAGCAACATCTGGCTTCAATTCACCACTAATGGGTTTTTCCTTATCCCAATCGACCAACAAGACTTCAATTTTACTTTGAACAACCTTATCCTCAGCCACGATTTTCATTTGCAGACCGCCTAACTGATCCTGGATTGCGGAATTTTTTCGCTTGAGGAGCTCATTAAAGACATTCCATTCACCCTCGATTTGATCGACATATAACCAATCGGTAGGGAACTGGTAACGCTGACGGAGCAAGGTTTTTTCTCCTGATCCGAAGATTTCGATGTCTGGCTCCCACTTCTTTACTTTCCTTTTCAGATCTTGGACGAAGGTAATGAAAGATACAGCCTGGGCAGTCGATGAAGTTTCGACAGAATAATGCTCGAGATCGTGCCTAGCTTTAGTGATTGCCCCGTGAGTTTCACGCATCGCGGAGCCAAGTTTCGTTCCAAACCTGACCAGGACATCTTTCTGCCACATGTCGTATTTCGCGTTCACCTTGGCTTGAACTTGTTCATAATTAATAGCGCAAACACCAAAGTCTTGATAGTTTTCGGAGTTGTCAAACGTCGAACGAGTCTTGCGGATTTCCGATAACGTTTGCTGCCAAGCCGATAATGACTCGCCTAATCGTCCATAAAGATAGTCTGCTTCAAGATCCCACAAAGATTGGAATTGGAGCCACTTGTTAACATAGAGAGAAATCTCATTCAATTTTTCTTCAATCAACGCGTAGGGGCGTTGCAAAGTTTCGGGGCTGAATTTCTCCATCAATGAGAGGTAAGTTTTATCGCCAGTATCTTCATCACGCAGCTTCAAACCGAGATCATATCTTCGACTTTGTAGGCGGGGCAATTTACAGATAGCCCCTGAAGAATTCAAACAGAAGAACCCAAAGTTATTTCTCCGTCACAAGGAGGATAAAAAACATTGCAAAAAAGGTTTACCAAGCCAGTGATGTAGCTGTCTGTACCAATTTGCGCGAGCGAATTCGACAGGGGGGTCGAGATAGATGACCTGGTTTTTGATCCTGATCTCGTGAACCAGAGGGGTAATGACCAAGTCTGTCTCCATTTTCTACCGATTCCATTGGGGGTTATCATTAAAGAGAAACAAGACATCAGTTTCACATGGGCGATTTAATTAGCAAAGATAAACTTAATTTTTACCTTAATATTTCCTAACTCGTCTGTGTGTATGATGCTAGCAGCAGCAGTTACTGTATTCGATTTGGTGTTATTCAAATTAAACTTGACATTTTTTTCATTGCTTGGACTTGTAGCAGCATCGGTGAGATTCTTGGGTGAAATACCTTTAGGTGTAAATTGATTGTTCCAAACCTTCATGACATTTTCCAGTCGCTCTAAGAAAACCGCTTCAATTTTTTGATCGATTTCGTTCGTCCATTGGTGTAAGTTCACGTATCCCGCCACACTCAGATCATCGATCTATTGAAATTTTATAAAAATGTAAAAAAGGTATATGCATCCGTCAAGTGATAAAAAGAATATGTGGAAAAGGTGAAAATTTCGATTTCTCACCATTTTTTGAATCTTCTTCAAAAGTCCAGCAAAGACGTCATAACTAAATTCACAAGTCTTTAAATCTGCGATGAATTTTAATAAATTTTTGTACATGAACAACAAATCGTCTGTACGTTCCTGAAAGATAGAGACTTTATTGGCTAATTCTCTGACATAGCTAGATTGACGACCGACACCAGATTCACGATCGTTAACGTTATTCATCCTGGAACCAACTGGTGCGTTTAAATCGGAGATCGATCCAACAAAATTCTCCCATCTCATATTTAAGCTTCGACTAATTAATTGGCAAAGTTCATTTCGATAATCCGCCAATAAATCTGAAATTCCACTGTCGTGAACTTTAGCGAGAGTTTGCGTGTAGGTTCGGATGGATTCCATTAGACTGACTGCGTTAGGATATACTTTTTTGGCATCTTTGGCAATGGAATTCATTTGGTAAGGAACATTATACCCTAGCCATGACATATTACGAACTTCTTTGAAAATTACTACCACATCTGCATTGAAGGCAACGATCAAGGTATAAATTTCGGTTGACCGATTGCGCTGAATTTCGTAAATGGGGCCACTGATCGTCACATTGCGTTTCGTCCAATCCTGTACCCATTGATCAAAGATGGGTTTAGTATCAAGTTTCTTGAGGAAGTTACTGCTATCCATCGCAAGTCGTGAACCTTCGGCATAATCCTCCCAACCTCGTCCGAGTACATCTTCTACCCGCTTCATGTAAGTAAATAATTGCCGTTCAATTTGTTTAGCCCATATGATTGCACCGGCGACAGGAGGGATGTCGCGAAGTTGGGACATCGGATAAGCCTCTGAATGTCGGTATTGAGTACGGAACTTATCGTGCAATCGACCAATGTCTTCCTTAACAGATTCAATCAATTGAGTTTGGTATTCTTGAATCGCGCCTCGAATTTTCGGTCGAACAAATAACGCATTAAATTTCGAAAAGACTCGAAACATCTCCGTTGCATTTCGGGCTGAAGCAAGACGTGCTCTCAAACGTGCGATGATCTGGTTCTCGACCCGCGAAACACGCTCATTGTACGCCGACTCAGCTGTTGACCAAATTTGTGTTCCCTCTTCATAAAACAGAATGAGAAAAGCAAAAGTAGCAAGCAGGTAAGTTGATACCACGGAGCAAATGGAGATTGGAGTCAAGGATCGTCTTGTAAAGAAAGAAAAGAAAGAAGTAACTCACCGGGTGAAGTATCCAGAACATCCACGTTTTTGACACTTTCATAAGCCGCACGAACTTCCTCTTCCATGTCCAAGTCAGCCAATTCTCTTGAACGATTATTGTCTGTCCCAGCGAATTCGGCACGATTATTGGGAGCAACAACAAGATCCAGTCGACTGATACCTTGATCGCGACCAGTCATAATTCTCAATTGTTCATGTTGTTTTCTAAAACCTTTTAAATATTCGCATCTTTTCTTTAATTCTACATGGGATGCATTAATTTTAATTGGGATGAATTTTTCGGATCTTTTTCTCGTTAATTCTCTTGCTATCGTCGTAAAATCTTTGATTTGCTCTTCCCAAGATTGAAAAACTATGGCTGCTGATGCCATTATTTTTTGAAATGATTCGTGTTCCATGTACATCAATCTATGATTTGTGAGCACTTTTAATAATGATTCAGTTAAATCTTTCGAGATAGCTTCAGCTAACGGAAGGGCCCGTCGAATCGGATAAGGTCTAAGCATATAACAAAAAGTGAGCTTTTTTGATCCAAAAAATGCAATCTTCAGGGGAAATATAGGAAACTCACGTAATTTTTAACTTCTTGTTGATGTGTCCAAATATTTGAATGAGTGACTCCTGAATCTTTTCCAAATCCGTCGCAGCCAGTAACTCATTGAGCGGAAAGTCCTTCATCAATAAATTATACTTGTGCACTGCAAAAATGAATTTTTATTATTCAGGAAAAAAAGAAATATAGTTGATATTTTGTTCTAGTTTCAAAGTCCAAAACGTGCAGTAATTAGCTTACCATTGTCGCTAGCTTCTTTGAGTCCAGTGTCGGCAAGAAAGGATACTGTGGTGTGGTAACGCTTAGCAGTTTTGAGAATATCTAAAGTTAAGGCTACGGATAGAAAAATTTAGGATGATCAATGAGCCAAAAGTATAAATGAGTCATTTGAGTAATAAAAAAAATATAACAAGTGTATTTTTAGGTAAAGCGGAGAGCTACAGGAATTGTGATAGCACTCACTGATAGGTTCAGATTTTAATTGTTCTTCAACTCCTTGAAGCGCTTTCTCCATTGATAACCAAAAATTGATTTCCTGTGAGGCAGTGCCAGATTCCACGTCACGATTTAAAGTAGTCACATTTTGAATTTCTTTGATCCAGGTATTAACTAAAGATTGTAATTTATTTAAGAATTTATCATCCTTCAATAAATTTGGGTCTAATAATTCTAAAATTTCTTGGTTTGTGTTAAAAGATTGTAATTTATTTAAGAATTTATCATCCTTCAATAAATTTGGGTCTAATAATTCTAAAATTTCTTGGTTTGTGTTATTATTATTATTATTATTATTATTGTACTGTTGATGAGGATCTAATTCATGTCTTTGTTGACGTGCTTTTTCTATTAAAGTTGAAATTGCTGGATGAATTATTAATGTGATCTCTGGAATTTCTACGTTTTGCTGCAAATGTAGTAAAGATAATTCTAATTCCGCAAATTTTTTCTTTGTCATGGGAATTCCCATCTTACTATCATCTTTATTATTTGATGACTTATTATTTGAATTGGTGTTGGTTGAATTTGAACCGGTGATTGTGCTATTACTAGTTGGATTGATAGGTTGTGTTGAATTTTTGATAGCATTGGGACCCGTACTAGTTTGATTGTTAGATGGGTTGATCAGATTATCGTTAATGTTTTTGGATTTAGTCTTACTGCTGACGTAGGCTTCGAAGAATGGGGCAACAGCCAGATGAACTAAATTGTGAAGTTCTTCGTATGGATTGGATTGACTGGAAGTGATGGAAGAAGTTTTGAGATTGTCCTTGGAGGTGTCGATGGTACCATCTTGGTTGGCGGTAGCAGAAATTGTGAATTGATTGGAGGCTGGACCGAATAAAGTGATCAAGTGAAGTTGGTGATCTAGTGGACGAGAGAAATCAAGAGTTGGTAGACGTTTTATTAAGACGAGGGTGGTGACGATGTTGGAATGATATTCCATTTCGAATTTGAGAGAATAGATGAAGGTGAAGGTGGGATCTTGATCATTGTTGTTATTGTTGATTGAGGTTAAATTTTGATTGTTATTGGGGATGTTATTTTGTTCACGGGTCTTGTAAAGATAGATTGCTCGACAGCTGGTGTCTGTACCGAACCTAATGAGACGATCGATTGAATGTGAAGATGAGAATATGGAGGACGCCAAAATTTGATCGGGGGTTGCGCTGAGGATGAGTTGCAGGAGCTGAGTCAGATGATCGATCAAGGGTTGAGGTTGGAATGATTGATTTGGATCAGATTGGTTTTGCGAAGAAGGACGAGGGGAAGGAGAACGAGGAGTTGGATTGGTAGCTAGAGATGATATGGAAGGAGGATTGAGAGAATCATGAGGATGAGCATCTTGAATTGGAGAAGACATGACTTTTGAGGATGAAGTCTGAAATTTATAAATGTTTGTAGGAAGTTGATCGATCAAAAATTCAATGTTAAATATTAAAAATTCCACAAGTGCTCATACACAACAGCTTTCTTTTTTTTCCTACCTCAGACAAATTCAATGTTAAATATTAAAAATTCCACAAGTGCTCATACACAACAGCTTTCTTTTTTTTCCTACCTCAGACTAATCTTTCTCCCCTGCTCTAAAACCTGATAAACACACCAGGTCCCACTGGTTATGTTCAAAACAATCTCACTCTGGGTTTTTTTAAATGGGTATGTCTGAGGCCATCACTACTATTTGAAAACTGTCATATTGCTTATTCTCTTATGTATTGTGTTTTGTTTGATGGCAGGCTGAATCACCAGGCAAAAATGGATGGCAATGTCCGCTCATTGCAAAAAAAATTACTGAAAAGGGGCCCCTTTGTACCTATTCTTGTAATTTGTACTTATTGCCATCCATTTGAGCCCAATGAATGGGGTTCAAAATATATGAACTGCAAGTTGATGCAAGAGTGGTGAAGCTCATAAACCAAGGTACCAGTCCTGGAAACATTACTGGTTAATTGAAATGAACATATTGTCAAATTTTGGAAACTAAAGACAATGTTTCATTACTTTTTAGTCATCTTGGATAAGAAGATGGTAAAAAATTTAAGGTGAAAAACATACCTAAAGAAAAATTCGAGTAAAAAATAATTTTGAATGTGATATGAATAAAATGATTGAATAGGAATAAGATACATTTTGCAATAAAATTTAATAATTGTTTTATTTTGAAATAAATTAATTTAATCTTGAATTGATAAAGATGATTGCAAAAATGATTATAAAAACAAGCATGATCTAGAAAGTTGAAAAAATTAAAAGATAAAAATTTAAGAAGATTGTGAAAAAGAAAATGTGATTGTCATTTGATCAATGACAATCATGACATAATTTCTGATCATTGAGTTTGATCAAATATGGTAAAATTAAAAATAAAAATAATTAGTTAAATCATGATTATTTCTAATAATTTTTACTTAAATAAGATTAAACATAAACAATAAAATCTTCACCTGTAATAATGGTGGTAATAATAATTATTGTTGTTTCTTTTTAAGTGAATTAGTTAAACCTCAATGAACAATTTTATTAATTTTTAATTGAAATTTACTGCTTATAAATTTTCATGCAGTATTTAAAGAACTCACAGTTTTCTTCATTTTCAATTTTAATTGAAATTTACTGCTTATAAATTTTCATGCAGTATTTAAAGAACTCACAGTTTTCTTCATTTTCAATTTTTTATTTTGTTTATGAAATTAAATTGACACATATCAACCCAGTCCACATGCCAATGGAGGTGGCTCTACTCACAGCTATGATGATGGACTCTGTGGTAGCTTCCTTATATGAGTTCATTCCCAGACCATAACAGAATGTTTATAATGTATAACACCACAATTTATCATTTTCGAAAACACCACTATTTATCATGTTGGAAACATTGAGGAGCAGAGTGCTAATCAAAATGTGCTCTGCTTTCATCTACAACCCTACTCTGTGGATTTCAACACCATCAAGAAGGTATTCTCAGTGTTCAAGTATGACCTTAAAATGGAGCAGATCCTCATAGAGACTAAATGTGTTGGTGATATAATCAACATTTATTTGCCAAGATTGGTCATGCAAGGGCTCATGTGAAAGCTTTCTCAAGCAGTTGGTGTCCATGATTGAAAATTGACCTAAATTCACATTTTCATTGTTTTAATGGTATTTAAGACTCTATAAATTGTTTTGAATATTTTTTTTATTTGGAATTCAATTTTAGCTTTGTCAAATTAACTTTTTATATAAAAGAAAATTAAAAATAACAAATAATTGTGAGTTATTTTTTACTGTATAAATTTATACAAAGAAAATCTTATTTATTTTTAATATATTTTACTTAGGTAAAAATAAATTACCTAAAAGAAATAATTAAAAATTTAACTTAAAATTACCACCTAAAATTTAAAGGTGAAGATTTTCATTAAAAATATTTTAAAATATCTTAAAATTTAAATACTAACTAATTTTTATTCATGCAATTTTCATCCGTCATTAATTTTTATTTTTAATAATATAAAATATTAACTTGACGATTCATTATGACGTAATAATTTTTCGTCATGATTCTTTTTCTTTTGCGTCATGATTCTAAAAACTAAAATGTAAATTGAATCATGATCAATTATAGTTTTTCTTTTTCGTAAGTTTTACTTCTGACTTTTGCATTTGATATAAAAAGAACACTCGTAATAAAAATAGAAAGGGTAATAAATTATCAAAAAATCATAAATTATATGCATTATTAAAAACTACAAGATTATCATTATATAATTTTAATTATTAAAAATCAAATCTATTTAATTTAATTCAAAACTTATCTTATCCCGTGTTACCATTTTAATTTATTTTCATTAATTCACATTTTATTCATCCATTTATTTTGTTTTACCCTCTCCTTGTTGTTAGGTATTTTTGTCTCACTTTATTTTCATTTATAATGATTTATAAAAATCATTAAAAAGTAATTAATATCTTGTTTTTAGTTCTTCATTTTAACAAGATTTGCAAGATCCCTTTAATTTATATTTATTTTTTAGCTGCAATATTTGCCCTTTAATTTTAGATGCAATGCTAGTGTGATGGTATCATGTTTCATTTTAATTTTTCTATTTTTTTAAAATTCACTGTTGTCTTCTTTCCTTTTTTGGTTTTTTTTGGAAATGCACTGTTAGTTTTACAGGATCAAGTTTATTTTGCTTATTGAAACCTGTGATGTATTGTTCTTAAAGAAACAAAATCAATTTAAATCTAACTCACTTGAGTCTGTTCACATCTCACAACAAAATTCATTGTGACTTTCAATTTAGAAACTTCAATGGCTTAATCTTTGTGTCTCTTTGAAATTCACAATGGCTGAACATTCTCAGGTACTTTTCATTACTTTTATTGGAATTAAAGCACAATGACTGCATGTATATAGTTCACTAGCTTCACTACTATGTGTACAATGTGTCACATTCGTTTAATTGAAAGAAGAAATAATAACACAGGTGACCCTTTTTTTAAATATCAATGATATTTATGGTGCTTGAAGCTTGTTTGGGCACATGCCCACATCCTGCTTGGAACCTGAAAAAACTAGAATATTTTATTGTAAGAAAAGTAAAACAACAATGATATTTGGTAAAGATTGGAATGGTGAAAATAACTAGAAAAATATTGAAGAATAAGAAAAGAAGCATACCGTGGAAAGTTTTAATAATACTAAGGAAGGAATATGATTACAATTTGTGGTCACACAACTATTTTTTGAGAAGACAAAAAATGAAGAAATCGAGATAACATAACAAGGAAGAAAATTCAGTATGAGTTTTTTTATTATATTTTTATGGTTTTTCTAAGGATTTCCTACATGAACTGGTCAAGTTCTGAAAACAGAGTTGAGTCAAGCAGGGAAATTATTCCACTAGATCACACTAAGCTGAATGTGAAAAGGTTTTAGATTGACTGGCTCCTTCAGAGACAGTTTGAGGTATTTTTTCACCAAATTGGAGTGTTTGAAGTGTCAGAGAGGATCACAAGATAAAATCTTAAGAAAGGCAATGAGATTAGAATGAAAGGAAGATGACTGGTATAAATACGGTGGATGAGGATGAACCAGGTTTCAACCTTGTTTATCCAAATTTATGCAGCATTCGCCACAGATTTTTCTGAGCTTCAAATTTCAACAGAACCATGCCAGGAGGGCTTGCTTTTTCTCCAAGGGGGCTTGATTTGGCAAGTTTGACAAGCTCTGGGCCAATATTAAACACTCAATAACTCACCAGTCACCACCCAGCATTAATAAAAAACTCATATTAATGATAAGTAAAGAATTCTAAT
>KN361079.1:7051-26564 GCA_000785685.1 Uromyces viciae-fabae | reverse complement strand
AAAAAATATTTGAAAAAAAAAAAAAATGTGACGTCCCCTGGCGGTCCAAAAGGCGGTGCGCAACCAGGTTTGGGCAGTGCAAATATTAATCCCCTTTTTTTTTTACCTTTTTTGGGGGTGCACATGGTTTTTTGAAATGCCCGTTAACCCCTCAAAAAAAAATGCTTTCACACATTTGAAAAACTGTTTTAGGGGTTCCAAAAGCTCCTTAAAATGTGTATCATTAAAAAGTTTACAAATTAGTATTTTTTTTTTTCCTTTTTTGCACACGGTTTTGGACATAATTGTGGAACCACTTTTTATACCACTTTTAGTAAGTCAAAAATCTTTTTTTTCCTCTTTTGCACACGGTTTTGGACATAATTGTGGAACCACTTTTTATACCACTTTTAGTAAGTCAAAAATCATGAAAAAATATGTTTTAGATCCATAAAGAGGATCTCTTTCAATGGTTATAATTCTTTTCTGCGGGAAAAAATTATTTATCATCAAGAAAAAAAATTGAATGCAACAGAAAAAAAAAAAAAATAACAAAAAAGCTAATCAACATTGATAATTTTATTTATTCTTTCAGATTTTCTATGAGAGTGTAAATGTTTAAGAACCAAGATTAAATCAGAATCAATTAAATCCTTCCATGGATTGGATTCTTTTATGGAATGGTATTTCCACAAAGAATGCACCATGGGGGCAGGCCATCTATCTTTTTCCTTGAATGTGAAACTGATTATGTGAGCACTATGAAGAATAAAACAGATTGGAGGAGGGATGGGGGTATCTTTTGGGGGAAGATGAGAAAGAGGAAGGAATGTGCAAATCATCTGAGAAGATAATAAAACCACTGGTCTTAAATAAGTGTCAGCCAGTGAAAATCCATGAGTAGGAAAGGTCATCCAATTTTCCCTTGAAGCATCTCCATTTATAAGTTTGAGTCTTTCAATTACCTTTTCTCTTGATTCATGCCACCAAATGTGTTCAATTATTTTGGTTGAGAGTGGAAAACAGAGTTGGAAAGGAACTCTGCCAGTATTTCCTTTCCAATATGGACATAATCATCAGTTGAGTGTCCCAAACCTATTGCTGCTGATCTAAATCCACAATTACCATCGCCTAAAACATCATGGACCACTGAAATGTGAGGGATGGCCTCCATAGGTCTGATGTTGGCCTTGGCCGCATACTAAGATAAAAAGAAAAAGAAAATATTAAAGAAAAACATTATAGAAAATAATGAAACAAAAAGGAAAAATTAATTGAAAGAGAAATAATAATTTTGCTTAAAAGTTCCACATCTATTTCAGTATATACTTTTCCCACATCCAATAAAATCTTGTCCTCTTCATAATTTGCCGATTTGTATTTCATTTAAAAGTGCTTCAATTGGATTTCTGCCTTCAAGATGATTTATTCTGAGAAAGTTTCAATAATTGTAAAGAGTTTTCAAGCTGGAATTGATGGGATTTGAGGACTCAGACATCAGATTAGTTTTAATTTGAAGTGGCTTGAGACCAGCATTAGACAATCTTTCAACCAGAGCTTTGTCTTCAGGGGGAATTATTCAATGAACTGAATGTGTGGATGGGTCTTCTGAAGCTTGATGATTATGCTCAATATTTTTAATGATGATTTTCCATTGGCCCACCTTTTTATAAAAACTACCAGTAAATTTAAATGGACAATTTATCTTCTTTGTTTGACCTAGCTTATCATTTTCAGTAATTTTAGCCTTCCCAGAACGGTCACAGCCATAAGTCACTCAATGTTCACCTCCAGATTTAGTTGAGTTTGTGATGACAACAGCATATCTGTGATTTTTTGCCCAGAGTTGAGCAGCAGCGTAGAGTTCTTCAGATGTGGTGTATGAAAGTTTGGGTGGTGGCGCTAGAGCCATTTCATCTGGGGGAATGGGCACTAGAGCCATTGAGGTGTTATCTTCTGGGGCAACGGGAACTAGTGCAGCGGAAGGGGAATTGATTTCTTTGTTCATTTTAATTTTTAATTAATAGAAAGAAGAGAAAACAAATTTTTTTAAAACTATATTCAAAATTTTAAATAAAGCTAAATCAAAAAGAAAAATAAAAAAAATTTAGTGAACTGTTGTTAATTCAGAAAAAAAAAAATTAAAAAAAATATTTAAATTCCTTACCAAAGGATTTTAATATTTATTTTGGAGGGTTTGAAGAAGCTGGGCCCAATGGGGATACAATGAGGTGAATATTGAGCAGGAGGGAGGTGGAGGAATTTTTTTTTGAGTTTCAATAAGGAAGTAAAAAAAAGAAAAAGAAAATTAATTAATTTGCTAATCAAAATTGTTCAAAAAAAAAAGGAAAAAAAAAATTAAGGTAATTGTAGAACAAAATACCTTCAAATTGTTCTTTTCTTTTTTTTGGTTGAGTTTTGAGTGAGGGGTGTTGATTATGCTGAGTGTAATCGATTTTAGTTGTTTTCGGAGTTTTGGAAAGGTTGCGGGTTGGTTTTGTTTAATAAAATACAACAGACGCGCTCAGAAGACATGTCCGTTGATTTTCAACTACTTTGCACCGCGGTAGCTCAAAAATCGGAATCCGTTTGCGGGCGCGTAAAACCGTGTGCCTGCATGCAGCCGTCGGACGTCGCTGCGCCGGCCAAACCATGTGAAAACGTGGTTTGACTGTGTGCGGAAATCAATTCCCTTTAATTATTATCAAGAAAATTGTTGACAGGCACAGCCGCAAGAAGCGCAGTGTCCACGGAAAGTTTAGAGCGCGGGTGGTGGAGAACCCTATGTATCCTCCAGACTGTGGCTGCTGACAAGCACTCATGGTACCACCAATCACCTGCTCCTTCAATCTCCCCCTTCTCCACCACCTCACTCTTGGCCCTGTATCCCCCCCGTTTTCTTTTTTGTATCCACCCACCCACCTTTTGGGGTCTCAGTGCTTGCGGGAAAAATCATTTTTTCCCCCAACCTTATGGCGGAGACTTTCTAACCCCCTGTAAGGGTACAAAGTAGAGAGAGGGTCTACACAGCAGCTCCATTTCGCCAAACTGTGTACCTTCGGGCCCGCAGGGTGACCCGCGCAACTTACTGTTTCACGTCAATTGGCCACCTCCCACGCGGAGGTTGGCCAATAGGCCAAACCGGCGCAATGCCAGCCTACCCAACCATCTAGTAGGCCATCCTATGGCATACCAGATGGCTGGAATGGGCCAGCCGGCCCAGACGTGCGGCAATAATGCTGCACGCGGGGCCGGAAACCTCCTACCCTTTGGTAGAACAGACCGGCGTGACCTCCATACCGGCATACCTTTAATTAATATGGCTGGCTCACCATTTGGTGGAGCCAGCCCGTTTTTACAGTATGGTATTTACAGGTATACATCAGTTGGTGCAACCAACTGATGTATACCATTTTCATACCTCTCCTCACTCCGCATTTTTCATTCCTCACAGGTTGTAGTGATTCACCACAGCAATATTTTGGTGCTCTTCACTAATATGAAAACTTTTTCGAAAAAATAAAATAAATAAAAAAAAGTAAAACAATTAAATAAATTAAATAAAAAATAAAAAGGGGGGCGCTAAAACCACAATAGTCTATGGTATAAGTATTGTATACAATACCGTGGGCCCCCCAAATTGATGTATACAACAACAGGGCTCCTGAAAATAGTATTGTATACGATACTTTACTATCATATACAATATTCCCGGACCCCCCCCCGTTATCGTATACAATACTTTCCTCTAGAAAGTATTGTATACGGTCGAAAACTTGGGTTTAAACGGCAGAAACCCCGTATACAATAGAATTTATTGATATGATAATGATGAAAAGGAGTAAAAATCCCATAGGGTTTTTTCATTGCGCGGGCTCAGACTAACTATGTACAAAAACATGACATCTTAGTGAAATGTACCAAAACTAATGTCCCTCCTCTTTCTACCCCCCCCCCCCCCACAAACTTTGCCCTAAAATAATCATTTTTTTAAAGATTTTTCATGTAAATTTTTCTTCAAGATTTTTGTAAATATATCAGCTAATTGATCCTCATTTTTTACCCAAATTAATTTCAAATTTTTTTCTCTTATAGCATCATTTACAAAAAAGAAATTTCTCATAAGTTGCCTCATTTTTCCTCTTGACCCATTTTCATTTGCCACCAACACTGCCACCTTGTTATAATACAATAATTTTTTTTCCACTTCTTGTAATGACTCCATTACATTAATCATTGATAAATGAAATTCCAGGGCCTCCCCCAAAGCGAGATATTCTACTGTACATGTCGATTTTGCAACAGTTTTATGACGTCTTGACGACCAAGATATCGGCCAATTGTCAAAACAAGCAATGAAGCCGGACGTTGATTGATGAAATTTGCCTCCCCATCCTGCATCTACCCACAAATTAACACCGGCACTATTAGGTTGGAAAGGTAACTTTAGATCTTGTGTTGATTTCAGGTATTGAACTAGATGTTGTAGAGCCAACCAATAACTTGGCCCAGGGTTCTTGCTGAATATCTATGAAAAATTTACGGCATATGACAGATCGGGCCATGTCCCTATCGCAAGATAGTTTAAACAACCTATCATTGATTGATATTCTGTAATATCTATCCCTTGACCTTCAAAAGTTTCAATATTGCAATCTGGTAGCGGTGTCAAAGATTTTATTAGTTCTTTCCCCAATTTTTCTTCCATCTTCTTGATTGTTTGACTTCTAAATTGAGGTTGTTGCAATAATAGTCCTTTTTCAGATTGATCTATAACTATGCCAACTATTTTATCCACCTTCTTGTTCCATTTCATTTTCACCTTTTTTTCTATTAATTCACGTATTTCATCTATTGCTGAATCATCATTTCCAATTATTAGACCATCGTCTACATGTAACCATATTGCGATAACTTTAGTATCTTTCGTGTAATAATAAATAGTCTGTTCAATCATATCTCCTTTAAATCCTATTGAATCTAATTGACTTTTAAAAAATTGCCACCAACAATTTGATAAAGTGGAAACTAAAGGATAGTATTTCAGTCAAACAAACAAAATAAAAAATAAAAATAAAAAATAAACATGATAAGAATAATGATAAGAAATAAAATACAAGAATGAGTTGTTTAGTACCTAAAGGACAAGTTCTGATAATACTAATAAAAATAAAATCCTCTGATATTTGTTTCTGACTGAACTAAAAATAAAAAATAGAATGAAATAAAATAAAGTAAAAATAAAATAAAGATGAGTTGATTTTAGAGATTAATATTTCTAGTGTTTTGAAAATAAATAAATACCAGTTCTTTGATTAAGTTGGATCCAATGTATGGACTGGTGCTGAAGATGTTTTTTTTTCAATTCTGAAATAGACTGAGAAAAATAAAATGAAAATGAAAATGAAAAAAAAAAAATAAGAAATGAAATTTTGAGTGATGTGTCTTGAAAGTATGAGTTTGATTAAGAATGAGATGATTGAAATACCAGTGTCTTATATTCAGGACTCTTGATCTTGTTTGTCTTCTTGGATTTGGTCTGAGTTGATTTAAGAAGATGAAAAAAAATTAAACAGAAAAAAAAAATTCCAAGTATAGTTTGACCCAGAATCTTCAGAGTTAAGCCCTCTGGCAAGTAGAAATCAATTCTTGAACAAATTGAATCTTAACACACCCCCATGCTTGATGCTGCTAGAGCAGAAAGCAAATTAGTCATTAATGGCTTTAAGGGCTCTTGTTATTGATGTTCCTCCTACAGGTTTTGTTAAAAAATCAGCTAAATTCATCGTAGTTTTGACATATTCAAGTTCAATTTTCTTCAATTTGATCTCATTTCTAATAAAGTGAAATTTCAATGACATGTGCTTTGTTTTAAAATTATTGTGATTTGATTCATTGTTAGCTAATTCTATTGTGCCTTGATTGTCTTCAAAAATTGTTGTTGGTAATGAAAATTGAATATTAAAAATTTTATTGAGCAATATCTTCAGCCACACTATTTCTTTTGTCACTTCACAAATTGTTTTATATTCAGCTTCAGTTGAAGACAGTGAAATTGTTGCTTGCTTTTTAGACCGCCATGAGACCACATTATTATTAAAAATCACTAAACAGCCTGAGATTTATCTACTGGAGTCTGGACAATTGGCCCAGTCTGCGTCTGTATATGCAAGTAAAGAATTTGTTTTTGAATTATTTCTTCTAATCTTAATACCCAAATGTTTTGTGTGTTTGAGATATTGGAAGATTTGCTTAGCTGCTTCCCAGTGATTTATTCCAGGATTGATTAAGAATTGAGAAAGAGAGTTCACTGCGTAGGTAATGTCTGGTCTAGAGGGTGTACTAAGAAAATTCAGCGCTCCTACTATTGTTCTAAAGTTGATATTTAATTTTTTAAATTCATCTATTTTTTGCTTATTTGCTTTTATCAATTTTCCTTGAGGATTAAGAGGTGTTTTCTTTGGATATAAATCATTCAAGTCAAAGCGTAAAAGCATGTTTTCAATGTAATGTCCTTGAGAGAGGCTTCAAGATTTTTGCAAGTGTCCACCAAATAAGTTAAAAGTAGCTTCACCTAGATCTTTGATTTGAAACTTCTCTTTAATTTGATTTTTAAATTCATCAGGATTTTTAGAAAAAATAGCTATATCATCCACGTGTAAGTACAAGAAGGTTCCTTTTCTCCAAAACACGCATGGTTCAGCCTCACCTCTGTGAAATCCAATAGAGAAAAGCCACTGAGATAAGGTTCTATGCCAAGATTGTGGCGCTTGTTTCAAGCCATACATTGCCTTTTTTAGCTTTAAAACTTGATTATCTTTTACTTGAACACCAGGAGGAGCACGGAGAAAAATGTCTTCATCAAGAGTTGCATTACGAAAGGCTCTTTTGATGTCAATTTGATGGAATTTGAAGTTGTTATCAAGAGCAAAAGATATTAAAATTTGAAGTGAAGTCAGTTTACCTGTGGGAGCAAAAGTGGTGTAGTAATCTTTTTGTTCAATCTGTCTAAATCCTTGTACACAGAGTCTAGCTTTATATTCAATTGCTTCATTATCAGAATTCTTTTTTATTTTAAATACTCAAGTACAATTAATCAGATCTTCATTATTTTTATTATCAATCACCTCCGGCACGTCGTGATCTTTCATGTTTTTTAATTCTTTTTCTATTGCTTGTTGCCATTTCTCAGATTCACATGAATTGATAGCTTGATAATAACATTTTGGTTCAGCAAAATCAGATTCAACTAAATTAATATTGATTTGTCTTCCTCTTCTGTCAAAGTCAAGAATATTACTAGTTTTTAATTTTGAAGAAATATCTTGTGGAGCTAGAGCAGGTTCTTCTGAGTGATCAATTTGAGTAATTATTTCAGGTACAGGGTTTCTTTCAGCAGCTCTATTTTATTCATTATTTATTACAAGATTAGAATTGTTTTTATTATTTTCAGTGATTGACGTAGAATTTTCAAAAGAGGAAAAAGGGTCAAGATTGTTTTGCAATATTCTTTCTAGAGAACCAGGAAACTGATCTTCTTTAAATTGAATTTCTCTAGTTGAAACAATATTCCCTTGAAGATTAATGATTTTGTACGTTGAAAAGTCATAGACATAGCCCATTCCCTTTTCAGGCGTGGGAGAAAGTTTACTGTGTCTAAATTGAGAAGCTTTCACGTAATACACCAAGCAGCCAAAAGTTCTTAGTCTTGTGTAATCAAATTTTCTATTGAACCACGTCTCATAAGGAATTTTAAAATTTCTTGAACTATATGGGAGCACATTACACATGTCAGTTGCAGTATTTACTGCCTCAGCCCCAAATTTTGCAGACAATTTGGATTGTAAAAGTATACATCTAGCTTTCTCTATCATTGATTTATTAGCTCTTTCAGCCATGCCATTGTTTTGTGGAGTATAGGGCGGAGAAAAATGATGTAAAATACCAGACTGAGTACAGAAAATCTTGAACTCATTGCTGCTAAACTCCCCTCCACCGTCAGAAATTATGATTTTAATTTTCTTCTGCGTCTGATTTTCTGATTCTAGCTTGAAGTTCTTAACCTTCTTAACCTGTTCCTAAGACATCACTTTTATGCTTTAGAAATTTAACTACTTTGTACCCAGAAAATTGATCTACAATAGTCAAGAAGTAGGATGCTCCAGAAATAGATTGAGTCTGAAAGGGGCCCACCACGTCCATGTGTATAGTCTCTAGGATCTCAGATACTTCTTTGAATTTATTCTTAAAAGGAAGATGTTTCATTTTAATTATTTTGCATATCTCACAGTCAAATTCTTGTTCCTTGGGGAAAATTCTTCTCAAGTAGTTAATATGAGGACGACCAAGTCTAGCATGCCATTCAGAGTGCGTCTCACAGGATAAATAAGAGAAAATAGAGTTCATTTGTTCAAAGCAATCAGAGTCAAGTTCAAACAAGTTATTTTCAAAGTTGGTGTTCAATACAAAATTTTTGTCTGTGATTATTTTAGCATGATCAGAGTCTGAATTTTCTTTTTCAATATTCAAAGAGTTGTTAAAGAGTCTGGGAATTGATATTAAATTTCTGTTTAACTTTGGAAAAAACAGTACATTTTTCAAAATAATTTTGTTGCCTGATCTATCTTTGAGCATGGAAGTTCCCATCCCGTGAGCATTAATTTGGTTATTATCATTCCCAGTAGTAATTTTTAAATTGACATCTGTTTCTACTTTAAATTAAATACCATGTGATGCGTTGCTCCAGAGTCAGCTACAGTAGATTTGGATTGATTAGACAAGCATTCATGAGAAAGACAAACAGCATCTTCAGCAGTAACAGAGAATAAAGAAGGATTGACTGTGTTAGAAGAGTTGCTTAAATTCTGGGTTGGTTGAACTTCAGTGTTATGAGTCTGAGTGTTGTGCTTAGGTCTGAGTTCAGGATGTATAGTCCAAAATTTGTCTTCAGAGTGTTGTGCATCTGGATTATGCTTACCATTACTACAGCTATATGGATTTCTAGGTCTAAAATATTTTTTCTTATTATTTCCATCCTGATATAGAGCAGTAACTGTTTCATTGTTGTCTTTGGTCTGATTTTTAACAATTTCATTTCTAGCTTCTTCAGAATAAACAAATTTCTGGAGCTTAGTCAACATAGTTTCTGGATAAGAGACAAGTTCTTCATTTAAAACCATTGAGTCCACAATATTCCACATAGATCTGGGAAGCTTAGAAAGAATGGAGTAACAGAGAATCTTTTCAGGCACACCAAGATCCATGAGTGAGACTTCATTGAGAATTTTTATGCCGTTGCTTATGTATGTATCAAGACTGCCAGTCCATTCCATTCTCATGAATTTGAGCCATACTCTTGCTTTATTGTTGCAGGACTGAGAGGCATATCTATTCATTATGCTTAACCATAACTTATTTGGGTCCTTAGAATTGTCTAAATTAACTACAGCATCAAAATCTTAAGGAATGAGATGATTCATTAATATTAAGCAAGCTTCAGTTTTCTTTGCTTTAGCAGTGTTGGCAGCAGCACCAGTGAGTTCTTGTTCATCTGCTTGTAAACAGTATTTGAGTAAGTTCTTATGTTGTAAAAAGATTTCCATTCTGAAGAACCATTGTTGGAAATTTTCTCCATTAAGAGGAGGAATGGCCTTGTTGACGTGTTCAGAGTCAGTCATTTTGTGTGGTAGAGGATGATCTAGTTAGTGTTGTCTAGATTTGATTAGTTTTGTGGATGTCAGAAGCTTGTCCTAGTTTTTGAGTTTCCAGGAAGAGACTCTATTGATGTTCGGATGACAAAAAGTGTTTTACTAGTAGGATTAGAAGTCGTCACGTAGAAAGGATTAACAAGGTTGACGATCGAGCGATTGCGAGGTTCTTAGACCGATCAACTAGTTAGATATATCCATTGGGTACGATCGATCTCCTTTATACGTGTAAGTCTCTGAATTAATAGTCAAGACTGTAAATCTGATAAAGTGGTAACTAAAGGATAGTATTTCAGTCAAACAAACAAAATAAAAAATAAAAATCAAAAATAAACATGATAAGAATAATGATAAGAAATAAAAAACAAGAATGAGTTGTTTAGTACCTAAAGGACAAGTTCTGATAACACTAATAAAAATAAAATCCTCTGATATTTGTTTCTGACTGAACTAAAAATAAAAAATAGAATGAAATAAAATAAAGTAAAAATAAAATAAAGATGAGTTGATTTTAGAGATTAATATTTCTAGTGTTTTGAAAATAAATAAATACCAGTTCTTTGATTAAGTTGGATCCAATGTATGGACTGGTGCTGAAGATGTTTTTTTTTCAATTCTGAAATAGACTGAGAAAAATAAAATGAAAATGAAAATGAAAAAAAAAAAATAAGAAATGAAATTTTGAGTGATGTGTCTTGAAAGTATGAGTTTGATTAAGAATGAGATGATTTAAATACCAGTGTCTTATATTCAGGACTCTTGATCTTTTTTGTCTTCTTGGATTTGGTCTGAGTTGATTTAAGAAGATGAAAAAAAATTAAACAGAAAAAAAATTTTCAAAGTATAGTTTGACCCAGAATCTTCAGAGTTAAGCCCTCTGGCAAGTAGAAATCAATTCTTGAACAACTTGAATCTTGACACAATTCGCAGCTTGCCGTGTCCCATACAATACTCTTTTCAATTGTAAAGCTTTTCCTTTTAATTCTGGTTGAATTTGGTAAGGTGGTTCTACATAAAGCTCTTCTTCTATGGGGCTGTGGAGGTACACGGCGGATACATCGAAAGAACGAATGCACCATTTTTTTGACATCGCTATAGCTAATAAAAGCCGAAGGGCCAATAATGAAGCCGTCGGTGCGAAAGTATTGAAACATTTCACACCTAATTTCTGTTGGAAACCCCAAACCACGTATCTTGCTTTCAAATTTTCAAGTGAGTTATCAGCTTTTCGTTTAACTGCAAAAACCCATTTCGCTGATATAACAGGTTTATTTGATGGTCGTTCAACAACTTGCCACACTTCCATGTCATCCATTTGCCTCAGCTCTGCATCACAAGCCTCTCGCCATTTCTGAGATAATGGTCCGGTAAGTGCTTGTTGTATATTAGATGGTGTATCAATGTCATCGCATATCAATTCTAACGCTTGTTGATCTTGTTCTTCACAGATTTCATTTGTCAGGACTTCTCCAAGTTTCATTTCCAATTTGTTGATTTTTTCAGATTGATCCAAACAAGGTGTAACTAAGGGATAATTCAATGAGTCAGGAAAATCAGCGGCATCAGAATATAAGAGAGATTTTGCGGAAAGATTCCAAAATATCCATGATCTCCCATCATCTTGAATTCCAACAAAAACAGCTTTAGTCGCTCTTCGGTCTAGTTTTCTACGTTTCTCCTTGGGTTGGTGAACAGTTGCTGGGCTTCCAAATGGGTGAAGTGATATAGATATGGGTTTTTGGTGAAATATTAACTCAATGGGTGAAGACTCGAAATTAAGCTGGTTTGGTAAGCGATTATGTAAATAACATAGCAACCAGTATTCATCGGATAAGTTGTACGATAACAACACGGTCCTCGCCATGTCACCTAGAGTTTTATTTACACGTTCCTCCTCACCATTTTTCTCAGGCGTGTAAGGAGATGTGAAAATAATTTTTGTTCCAAATTCTAAGAGTTTGTTTTCCAATACCTTTGAGTGATATTCTTGCGCATTATCACAACGGAAGAACTTGGGATATTTATTCAAATGTGTTTTATACATATTGAAGGTCTTAATTATTTTTTCCGGTACTTCAGAACAAGATTTGATTTCATAGACACATATATACGTAGACGAGTGATCCCGGATAGTAATTAACAAAAATTTATTTCCAAAAAAATCAGGAGAAACCGGACCTAATACGTCGCTAACAATCAGATCAAGCGGATGTTCTTTCGGAATCGAGTCAGGGGAATGTTTTCAGCGTCGTTCACTCTTCGCTATCTTACAATGGACGAAAAAAAAACTGTCCCATTTTTTCGGATCATGATTTGGTTGATATAATGATAGAAATTTTTTAACTACCTTGTCCGACACATGCCCCAGAGTAGCATGCCAGAAATATGTGTTGTTGATAAAATTTGAAGGTGAAATCTTGATGGCATTTATTTTATTATCTTTTATTTTTTCAATTTTATCTAAATACCAAGTACAGTTTTGATAGTGAGATGTGAGTCGGAAATATGGAGAACGTAATATGATATCATTTTTGTTGAAAGATGGTCTGAAACCATTATTGATAAGATGACCAAGAGATAAGAGAGTTTCATTTGCATTCAGGCAATAAAGCACATCAGGGAGATGGAGGTCCCCAAGGTTCCCACAACGAATTCACAGACTGCCACGACCAGTTGCCATCATATGGGAATCAGAAGAAGCCAGGTTGAGTTTGAGATTTTTCTTAAACGGAATAAAAGTGGAAAAGTTAGAATAAAAACCGCTCACACTGGAGGTCGCCCCAGAGTCAATCACGGGTGTGGTTCCTTGTTGTGGGTCCGCTCGCACCACCAAACGCACTAAATTTTGCTTGGAGCGACCTGTGTCATCAGGGCGAGCCGTGTTGGGCCCAGGCATATAATCGGATGATTGGTTTTGAGCTGATCAAACATTATGTCTGCCTGAGCCCTCGTGACGGACTGGCCCTGGGGGAGGGAGTGCAAGGTGCTTCCTCAAGAGATAACAGGACCCACGCCAATGGGCGGCGCTTTTACAGTATGCACATACCCCACCGCGCCGTCTAATTGTTGAGTCCAGTTTCCGTTGAACAAATTCTCGCGTGCTGCTCGTTCATCATGTTCGTTGGGAGCACGTCACTGAGCGCGGGACAAGATTTCAGATCGGTTGTTTTGTTGGCGGTATGCGATTTGTGGTTGAAAAGGTTGTTGTTATTGGAATCTTTGAGTCAATGCGTTAATTGAAATGGGGTTTTCCATACTAGATCCACGACTGATCTCAGTATGAAACGAAGTTATGATTGATTGTATATCAGCGGGTGTTGGATTCTCCAGTTTGTCTATTTGAGGGCCGATTGACTGTAACATTTGTAGCCGTGAGGAATTAGATGGGGCTGGGGTTAAACACTGCATAATTATCCCCATAGCATCATTTGGAATCTTGCAGCCAAGACGGTCCAACTCGTTAAAAATGTTGGTTATTCGGGTTAGATGAGATGAAATGGATGAATTCGGGTCCATGTTAGTGAGTTTAAAAAATTTTTTGCCGAACAGTTCAATTTTTTGGATTTGCGTAGATAATTGAAAATTTAAGGTTTCAAAAGCTTTGGCCGCGGTTCTCTTTGAGGAAATCAACGACCAGAGCTCGCAATCAATTGTAAGTGAGAAAAATAATTTAAGTGGCATACTCTCCGCCGGTGATAAATGAGCCATATTCTTGATATCAGAGGTAAATTTGGAAATGAAGAATTTTGAGCTCAAGATTCTGAAGATGAAGCTGAATGCTCTGATTGACTGGGCTAAGCTTTTAAGAAGAAAGTGGAAAGAGTTTTTGACTCAATGATTTTATTGCAATTGAGGAAGCAAGCCTTTTTATAAGGCTTGCTTACATAATCAAAAATAAAAATAAAAAGGAGAACAAAATATTTTATAAAATAAAATAAACTAGAAACATTTTCTAGTATAATTTTAATAAAGAAGATTTTAATTTAAGTAACTCAGCAGAATTTATGGGCAGAACTAAGTGCAAACTGTGTTACAAATTAGCCTGAAGGCATTTTGACTGCAGGTTTAAGGTTCAGATAGATGAAGATAGTAGTATTTTAAAGAGTATTATATATTTAAAATATATAATTGAGAGAGTTTTAATAGAAGAATTTATTTTAGTAAGTAGATAAGATGAAAGCTATTTTATTCTGTAAGTAATTAATTATAAGTCAATCAATATTCCAACAGGAAATAGCAAAGATTAGCTCTCCGATAGTATCAATGCCATCGATCCAGTCGTTAATATTGGATCCATCATGGTGTAGTTTGTCGACGGTAGTAGTGTAATTCGAGGGATTTTCTAAAAACTTGACTTGTGCGGAATGTTCCGTTATATTTTGGTTTAGATCAAGTTTCGGGTTGATTTTGTTTGGAGAGGTTGGTGTCAGGAAAGGTGAAGGCAGGTTCTCGGATGGACAAATTGATGATGGTTTTTCTTTGAAAAAAACTAAAAGTAATAGGATTCAGTTCAACAGGCTCGGATTTTATTTCAGTCGGTATTGATTTTAGATTCAATCGGGAAGGTTCAGGTGGGTTGGGTGATGGTTTAATGATAGGGGCAGTCAAAAGTAAGGGAGGAGGAAAATCTGAGAAGGTTTCTGATTTGTCCGATTCAGGTTCACTTTTTGTTTGGAAGTTAGAGAATGTTTTACTGGTAGATTGTGATGTTTCGGGTTCTTTTTATTTTTCTTTATTAATATTTTATTTTTCTTTACTAATATTTTCTTTTAATTTTTCAAATTTTTCTGCTTTCTTTTTTTCTCAATATTCTTTTCTTTTTTCTTTAATCTTTTGTAATTCTTCTTTCTTTTTATTTTCTTTTGCTATTTTTTTTCGATATTTGTCTGGATTCTCTTCTCTTTTTGATTCTTCGCGAGTCTGTACCATGTTATAAGTAGTGAAACGGTTAGTTTGTCGGTATAACGATTCGGCTTTTAACCTGATATGATAATGATGAAAAGGAGTAAAAATCCCATAGGGTTTTTTCATTGCGCGGGCTCAGACTACCTATGTACAAAAACTTGACATCTTAGTGAAATGTACCAAAACTAACATTCCTCCTCTTTCTATACAAAGTTTGCCATCTACACCACAACATTTATATTGTATATGGTAGTTTCTGCCTCAGACTATCGTACATGATAGTCCCCCCCGGTAAACTATTGTATACAATAGTTTTTGCAAGGGGCACTATCTTGTACAATAGTCCCCCCCGGTATTTAGGCCAAAAAAAAAAAAAAAAAAAAAAAATAGAAAAAAAAAACAAAAGACAACAAGGAACACAACAAGAAGGATATAAAAAAAACAGTAAGGACAAACAAAACAAACCAAAAAAAAAAAAACACAAAACAAATAGAACAGAAGTAAATAAACAAAACAAAACAAAAACAAAGAAAAAGAAAATCACAAAACAAAAACAAAAAAATAAAAACAAAAAAAGGAAAAACAAAAAAAAAATTATGAAAAGAAAAAAAGGAAACAAGAAAACAAAAGAAAAAGAACATAACAAAACAAAACAAAACAAAGAAAAACAAAACAAAAAAAAATGAAAAGAAAAAAAGAAGAAAAAAGGGATAAAGGAAAAGAACATAAAAAATAAATAAATAAATAAATAAAAGAATAAGAATAAGAAAAAAAAACAAAGTAACACAAAAAAAGAAAATAAGAAAAAGCAACAAAAAAAAAACAAGAGATTATCTGAATAATACTCAATTTTTACATTTTCCTTTTTCTTTCTTCCAAATTTTCAAAAATCAAAACAACCACAATTTAATCAAGAGAATTAAATCAATCTCCAACTTTTCCTTTTTTTTCTTTTTCTCTTTCAATTTTTTTCAAAAACCAAATCAATTTCAAATTACTCAAGATCATCAAAACAATTGTCTAAAAAATAAAAAAAAAATCAAATCAATCAAAACTTAATCAAAATGATCAAAATAATCCTCAATGTTTCCATTTTACTTTTTCTTTTTTTTAATTTTCAAGAATCAAATCAATCAAATTTCAATGAAGATCATCAAATCAATCACCAACTTTTCCTTTTTTTATTTCTCAATTTTTTTTTGAAAAAAAAAAATCAAACCAATCGCAAATTACTTAAGATCATCAAAACAGTTACTATCTTTCTACTTTTCCTTTTTGTTTTTTTATAGCCTGAAAGAGGAGGTTTCTTTTTTTTCTTTCCTTTTTCTTTAATTCAATCAAGAATATTTCTGTTTTGTTTTTTTCCCAAATTTTTCTTTTTTCTACTTTTCTTAATTTTCCCAACATTTTCACAGAAGATTTTTGGAAATTAATTACTCAAACAGCAGCAGACTAGTGTAAATACTTCCATACTTAGTTGTACCCTTTTTAAAAAAAAAAAAAAAAAAAAAAGGTGGTTAATATTTTCACTGCCCAAAGTTGGTTGCGCACTGCCTTCTGACGGTGGTGCGACTTCTTGAGGCAAAAGCCATGCACCTACGAATTTGATCTCCGCACCTCCTTTTTTCACACAATTCTCACCGCCCCAATTAACTACAAAAAAAAAAAAGAAAAAGACAGATCTGAAATCTGCTTAAACCAAAGTATTCTTTGGTCTTTTCAGATTTTCATAAAAACTGGTTTTCAACAAATTCCTCCGCACCGCCTTTTCCAGCCCTGCACCCCTTTTTTAATCATTTTTTCCGGGGACAAAGAAAATGATAAAAATGAATTGAATTCACAGTTGAAATTGGCATAAAATGCCCTATTTTTTGACATAAAAAAATTCAAAAAAATTTAATTTTTAATTTTTGGTTTTTTGTTTTCAGCTTTGTGGAGTTTTGGGGGAACCAAGGGGCTTCAAGGGATCATACCAAGCTCAAATTGGCTCCAAAAATTTATTTCACCCGTTTCAGATGATGAGAAAAAATAAAATGAGACAAAATATTAAAAATAAACACCCAACAACAAAAAACAAAAATAGAAATAAACAAGAGTAAAATGATCATTCCACATCAATAACTACTGGAGGCTTATTTCTACTAGATCTTCTATGGGAAATGATTTTTTCAAACTTTTCCAAGTTATCTTTGATTTTCTCTATCCAAGGTTTAGCCTCTTCACGTTCCCAGTATATCCAAAAATGATCTAGGTGGGGGAAGGGAGAATAATCAAAATCAGAATTAAACTTGAAATGGATAATGTGACATAATTCTTGAAAGAAAATGAAACAGATAGGAGGATTATTATTTTGAGGATAAATAAGCGGAAGGTATGTTGCTGAGCCCTCCTTTGAAAAAAGAAATACTGGGCGCTGGTAAGTGTCAGCCATCAAATAACCAAGGGTGGAGAAATGCATCCAATACTTCCTACTACAGCCTCCAGAAGTGTGATTTAATCTGTTCTTGAGATGTTCCACACTATCACCGTAAATTTTTTTTTATAAATGAATCATCTTGATAAATTGAATCAATTTTTTCAACCTCTAGAATCATTTCCTTTTGAATATTGACCCATTCATCAGCAGACCTTCCCAATCCTAGAGCACAAGATCTGAAGCCACATTTTTCATCTGCAAGAGTTTGAGTGACTGACGAAAGGAAGGGGATAATTTCAACTGGATTTATGAATTTTTTTTGAGGGAACTGTTCAAACAAAAATAATAAAAACAATTATTTCAATGAAAAAAGAAAATATGAATGAAGAAAAAATATAAATAAAAAAATACTACCCACATCTTTAACCTTCTGATCTTTGAATGATCCAGATGTTTCAGCGGAGAACACACCAAAGATTGTTGAGGCCGTAATATCATCTTCATTTTTTTCTTGGTCACTTTCATCTTCAAACTTGACTTTCTTCTTGTTTATTATGGTCTTCAGACTTTGATAATTTTCTTTTTGATAAAGCTCTACCAGATCTATTTTAGATTGGATCTAAAATGATTTCTCCAAGTTCATCATCTGAACTGGAGCTTGCTCCTGTTTCCCATGTCTTTTTATATGAAATATACATTAAGAAAATCCAAAATATATAAAATAAATCAAAATATAAAACAAATTAACTTACTTCTTCTATTTCCACATCCTTCTTATTCTTTTCCTGTTTTTTTTTTGGTTTGCTTTCTATTTTATTATTTTGTTTTTTTGGTCTTCCTCTTTTATTCCTAGGGAGTACATAATCAAAACAAGAGGCATCACACTTGACTTATGTAGTTGATCTATGAGGAGTGCTTTGAATTTTATTGGATGCAACTTTGGGTCAACCTCTGAATTGTTTATTCTTTGTAATTTGGGGTTCTTCAATGATTTTGAGTTCATACTTTCCTTCAAATAATTTTTTCATTTGAGTGATAAAAAAAGATTGCTCGCCAGGGTGGAAAGATTGAAATGTTTTGAATAACTCTCCAAGATATATTTCCTCATTTTCTTCTCGAATAGATTGTTCAGTTGCTTCTGCCTCTTTCATTTCCTCCTTTGATAATACCTCAAAAGGCAAAAATAAAAAATAGAAGAAGATTCAGAATTTAAAACTGGATAAATATTCAAAGAAGAGTTAAAATTAAAAGAGGAATAAAAAGAAAAAATCAAAATTAAAAGAAGAATGAAAATTATAAAAAAGAATAATAAAAAAGATAAAATCAAAATTAATAGAAGAATGAAAATTAAAAGACAAATAAAAAAAATAAAAGAAGAATAAAAAAAGGGGGTTACTAAATTCACGCAGGCGGCCCGCAAACTCACGCAGTTTTGACCGCGCGCAGGCTGTTTTCCGCAAACTCATGCGGCTTCTTAAAAACCACATGAGGGGAAAAAGAAAAAGAGAAAAATATTCTTGGGGGTCTAAAGGCCCCCAAAAATATTCCTCAGATTTTTTTGATGTAAAAAAAATGGTAAAATATAAGTAAAAAATATAAGAGGAAAATTACAAATTAAAAATGAAAAATAAAAAAAAGATAAAAACCACAAAATGAAAAGAAAAACAAGGAGAAAAGGGGGAAGGAAGAGAAAAAGGAGGAAGAAAATGAAGAGAAAAAATAAAGAAGAAAAAAAAGATAAACATGATAAAGAAGAAAAAAAAAAGGAAAAAAAAGGAAATAAAAAAAAGCAAGATCAAAATTAAAAATGAAAAAAGAAACTAAAAAATAAAGAAAGAAGGAAGAAATAAATAAATAAAAAAAATATAGAAGAAAGAAAAAGAAAAAAACGAGAAAAAAGGAAGAAAAAAATCAAAAAGAAAAAAAGGAAAAGAACAAAAAAGGAAGAAATAAAAAAGGAAGAAATAAAAAAGAAATAAATAGAAGAGAAAGAAATAACTAAAGAACAGAAGAAAAACAAAAAGAAAATAGCGAGAAAAAAGAAATAAAAAAGAAATAAAAAAAACAAAGAAAAAAAAATAAAGAAAAAATAAATAAAAAATAAAGAAAAAATAAAGAAAAAAGAAATAAAAAAGAAAGAAAAAATAAAGAAAAAATAAAGAAAAAAGAAAGAGAGAAAAAAGAAAGAAAAAAGAAAGAGAGAAAAAAGAAGGAAAAAAGAAAGAAAAAAGAAAGAGAGAAAAAAGAAAGAAAAAAGAAAGAAAGAAAAAAGAAAGAAAAAGAAAGAAAAAGAAAGAAAGAAAAAGAAAGAAAAATAAAGAAAAAGAAGGAGAATATACAGAAAAAATAAAGAAAAAATAAAGAAAGAAGAAAGAAGAAAGAAAGAAAAAAGATGAAGCAGAGAAACAAATTATTGTGTAGTTTTCTTTGCTCTGTTCCTTATTTATCTTGCTTTTTTCTTTCTTTTTGAGGGTTTTTTCAATTTTTCTCTCTTTCTTTTTTCTTC
>JNCO01000483.1:0-29315 GCA_000785685.1 Uromyces viciae-fabae | reverse complement strand
TCTGTCGCAATAAGGATTGCTGATTCATTGTCGCAAAGTATCTTCATAGGTAAGTTAAAATTGAGTTCAGAAACTCAGTTGGTGATATGCGACAGAATTTCCGTGCCATCAGACAAAGAGAGATATTCCGCCACACATGTAGATTTTGTCACAACAGTTTGCCGCTTCACCGCCCAAGCTACAACATCACCAAATACCTTGATGATGTGACCAGAGGATGATCTATTGTGTTCACCTCCCCAATTTGCATCGCTCCACAACTCTAAATTCTCTCCATCCCCATTAAACGACAACTCCATCTCCACCGACTGTTTCAAATAGCCGATCAACATATCAAGCGCCTCCCAATGTTTCTCCAAAGGGCAACTGGAATATCTTGCCAACAAATTAACCGAGTAAGTTAGATCCGGCCTCGTCCCCCCTGCCAAATACATTAAAGATCCAATAAAAGACTGATATTTTGTTCATTCAATCAATTCACCCAGATTAATTTCCAATTCCGCTTCCGGTAGTGTATAGCGTCCCAGAAGAGTCTTTCTCGGGTAGCTTTTGATAATTTTCTCCCCCGAAATTCTTTGAGATAAGGTCAATCACCCATTCTTCTTTTTTTATATCAATACCAACAATTTTACTAACATCATCTTCCCACTTGACTTCTAGATTCTTTTTCATTTGTTTCTTCACCTTTTGTAGCAATTGGTCTGAAGAACCAACTACAAACCCATTGTCGACATGTAACCAAATGATGAAAAAACCATCTTGAGCTTTCAGGTAGTACAGGGACGACTCTATTTCACTCATCTCGAAATCGATCGCCTCCATAGTTTTTTTAAAATGTAACCACCAACATCTGGCAGCCTTCTTGGTGCCATACATTGCTTTCCTCAGTTTCATGACTTTTCCAACCCAATCAGGTCTTATCTCAATTGGTGGCTGAACATAAACCTCTTCATTAATCGGACTATAAAGGTAAGCCGAGCTGATATCAAACGTTGCCGTCGGTAGCTTCATTTTGTTGGACATTGCTAACAACAATCTTAATGTATTCAAGCTAGCAGTCGGTGCATATGTTTCATTGCAGTCTATGCCCGGCCGCTGCACAAATCCTTTTGCTACATATCTAGCCCGATATTTGTGAATCGAGTTGTCTGGGTTTCTCTTTATCGCGAAAACCCATCGAGCCCCCAAAGTTTTTATTCCCGGATGCGGTTTCACCGCCTCCCATACTCCCAGCTTTTCAAATTGATTAATTTCATATTCCGCTGCTTCTTGCCACTCATTTCCCGCAGTAGACTGAATCGCGGACTTGATACTTTTTGGAAGATCGTGTTCTTGATTTTTTTCTATCTTGGTAATTGTCATCTGTTCTTCCTTCGCAATTTCCTCAGTGGGAACCTCACCTAGCTTCAAAACAACTTGGTTGCAAATTAAATCTGAGTCATTTTCTTCTAGCTCAGTTTTTATCGGTAATGCCTGAAAATCAGGAAAGAAAGCTGACATAGAATGTATGATTCTCTTTTCTTCAGGAGACCAGAACAAAAAACCAGTGCCCGCACTTGGATAGGTCAAAAATCTACACTCTTTGCTTGGCTCATGCAGTTTTGACAGGCGCCGTTCTTTTGGGATGTTAACAATCGCTCTGGCACCGAATGGGTACAGTATTTTCGGATCAAATTCCAAGTCGAATAAAATCTCAACTGGGGTCTTCCCTTCAGTGCGGGTGTGGGGTATACAATTATGCCAGAAAGCCACCGTAAGGTGGTATGGCAATTTTGATTCATGAAGCATTGTTTTTGCCATTTTTCCTAATGTACGATTTACTCTTTCAGCTTCCCCATTTTGCTGCGGATGATAGGGTGCCACCGGAGCCAACTGTATTCCGATCTTGTCGAGTTGAGGTTTTAGTGTGAAGATGTACTCAGCCGCATTGTCACATCACAGGTAAGGTGGATATTTTCCCGTTTGCAAATTAATATTTTGCAGCCACATCATGATTTTCTCGCTCACATCAGCTCTCAAATTTGATAGGCGCACAGTAGGTGTAGGTACTTGCGTGGTCTCTTAGCGTTACTAGGAAACGATTACCGTTTAAGTCATTTTCAAAAGGACCAACGACATCTGACATACAAAGGTCTAGTGGTTCGTTCCGAGGTATGTTGCTCTCAACACCGGGTGCTTTGACATCGATGGACTTTGATTTCGCACATCGGTTGCAAAAGAACGGCTTCCACCTTCTTTTAGATTCTTCAGGGTTGAAACAAGTCAGAAATTGTTGTACAACAGGTTCAGATACGTGTCCTAATCAAACATGCCACACGTATGGATCGAAAGAAGGTATTTGGGTAATTTTATTGCATTTCAAATTTTCACTAGTAGTAATTATGGTCCAACAAAAGTTATTGAATCTCGTATGAAATCTAATCTTATGAATTGGTTCTACAATAGTTAGCTTGATTCCAACATGCTCAATACCCCACTTTCCTGCAGCAAGTCTCCCAGTTGACAGAATCACCCCCTTAATCTTATTGCAGAACATAACATTATCGATCTTGATCAGTCCCGTCGGCGTCGGAATCTTGATCCTACCGATTGTGTCGATTCCAATAACACAATCGGGAGCAGCAAGAGTTAATATGACTGGCGCAGGTAACTTGTGTGTTGGCGTGAAATATTTCGATGTACCACTCACGTTGGCAGTGGAACCCGAATCAAGCAAAATCTCTCCCTCATTTCCCTGTTCAAGATCTACTCGACATACTCTTCCAACATGACAATATTTTTTATTAAAATATGTAGGTTGATCTTCTTTATGCTGTGAAGGCATTGGCTCTTTCCCCATCACTACCGCCTTCCAGAATTCAACGCAGTCCGCATACCAATGCCCTGGTGTCTTGCAGAATCGACATGCGTGGCCATACCTATCAAGCAGTGAGTTATCTTGCGCTTTACCCTTGTAATAAGTAGCTTTAGTAACTGACAATTCAGGATTTGCAATAGGTATCCTCTTTTGGGGTGGAGTGTACTTTTGGTTCACAGGATTGTTTTGAAAAGGACAAACCGCCGCCGCCATCATCTCGACATCAGAAGGTAATGTTCCGTTCGGCAAAGATCTATTAGATTTTTGTTTGTTTAGCTGATGTTGTATGACTGTTGTAACGTCACTGTAAGTCGGAATGATATTCGTATCATTTAAATGTTGATCTACTTGAAAATTGAAGGTCTTCTTGTCAAAACCAACCAGGGCAGTAGCCGTAGACTGAATAACGATGCCGAAAAATTCATCAAGTGTAATATTCATCTTTGCGATTTGGGCTATTAAGCTGTGCCACGACGCAATCCATGCTTCATCAGCATTATCAGGTTAGTCCATCAAGGTTTTCATTTTTTCAAAGATCAATATCTTGTGACGTCTATCTGATCTTCTACATTTGGTTTTCAGTGTTTCATACATTGATTTTGAGTCTTCAATGCAACTCGACTCAATAATGCCAAGTAACATCTCATCAATAGTGTTCCGTATTAAAATGCCGATAGATTCATTTTCATCAAAAGCCAAACGGTCAAAGTTGTTTACATCTGATAAAAATGAATCCTTCCTCTGAAATGCTCGCCTTAAAGAACAATCGAGATGGTTTTCCCATTGTATGAAGTTGCTCCCGTCAAAACTCAGGATACATTTCTTTGGGTTTATTTCATTATAAATATCTAGAGGTGATTTAATGAACTTTTTTAAAATAATATTGCGATTGTCCACATGACAAATGTGGGGACCCTGTTCTTGTTGTTCTGTAAGTCGAGTAATAGTTTGTTGCATCACAATCATCTGCCTGCCCATTTCTTCTAAGTTAACACCAGCCATCCTTTCAGTAGGTTTAATTTCTAAGGACAAATCTGAATCTCCTTCTTTGTCAAAAATAGGTGCCGCAAATGGCATTCAACGTATTGGGCTTATCGTCACTCACGGAAAACACCGGGGTACTAGCAGAGCTAGGCTTTTAACCTTTTAGAATCTATCTCACTGTACAAACAGATAAGTGTACCGGTGAGCTCTCCCGGGTCCGGTTCCGATCCCTCAACGATGATTGAGAACGGAACTGGGACCGGGATGTTAGTAGACTATATACAAATGGTTTGCTGCGGATAAATACATACGATGATTATAACTAATCTAGGTTTAGGTTTAATAGATATGAGTATGTATTTATCCCTCAATGTATAGTTTCTCATCTTGTAATACCATAACTTCCAATAAAAATGAAGATTATTTTTTGTGGTTGAAATTGAGATTTTTTTCTTATCCTCGGGGTAACGCATTGTTTCATAATCTGAAGTTCAGATGATGAAACAATTGAACAGTATTTATTTATTTGTGTACCTGAAATTTAAACTGGAAGATTTAATCTTTTCTGAATTCAGCGTGAGAGATCGAAACTTTGTATATGCAGCATGTTTCAAACTACATGAATATGTAAGCCAGGTCAAACTAGATCCAACTTTCATGCAAGGACATGATTGTTGTCTTACTAAGTTACTTTACATCAAAGCTAATCATTTCAACTTTCATCCCGAACCATGTCATCCTCCAATCTCCCTAGATTGTTGAGATCTAACTCAAACGCTGCGGCATCCCTTCCTACCGTCGATTCCCTTAATACCAACTCATCAGATACTTCTAACCAACCAGCTACAGTATGTCCATCTCTCTTTTTTCAATGCCTCATAAAATTAATGTCCATCCTAATCCCATGGCTGACTGCTCCTCTGACCTTGTAGCGCTCCCGATTCGGTTTCACACCTTCCAATCACTCGAGTAATACTACATCTAACAATACCAAACTTCATATTGGTCGACCTTCCTCTGCACTTGGAAAACCTACCTCTTCAATAGCAAGACATCCTTCCGCTACTAGTAGACCCGCTAGTGCACTAGGTACTCGCTCCCAAATAATTCCTCCATCTCGTGCCCAACAAACCACCACTGCGCCCAATCGCAAACGTCGTAATTCATCCCTCTCATCACAGCGTCCAGCACATCACCCCTCCCACCTCAACAATAATACCATCACTCATACTACATCTGATCCCGATCCTAATTCTGATCTAAAGAAACAACTAGTGGACACCTTGGAAAAATTGAATTCTGTTCAAGAAGAATGCAATCGATTCAAGTTACAATCAGAACAAGCCACATCACGTCTGAATCAATCAGAAGCAGATCAACACAATCAACGCATCGATCTCTCTCAGGAAATTCGCCGCTTGCAAGAAGAGCATGCAAAGCAAGTCGACCATATTCAGAAAGATTTTGGTGATCAATTGAAATGTTCTCAGGAACAGATCGACCATCTACAAGTAGCCAGTTGCACGCGTTCCGAAGAGCTAAACCAGGCTACTACTCTAGTATCTCGTTTACACTCCGAAATTGAACAGATGGATATACACTCAGGTCTCACCGCAACCCAGGTGATAGAACTAACGCGTCTGAAAACTCAGTTGGAAACTAAATTAGAAGCTACACAAACTAAATTAGAAGCTACACAAACTGAATTACGAGAAACTGTTCAAGAAAATCAAAATCGAATTGATCAAGTGACAAAGCATTACCATAACATCCAATCAAAACTTCATCAAGATTTAGAACAAATCACAGCCGAGTATCAAACCTGTTTACAACAACAATCTTCTCTTCATCCCACTTCTGAAACCATGGATCATTTTCATCTCAAAATTCAGCACTTGGAACAACAGCTGATTGCTTCTGATTTAAAGTATCATTCAGTCAAGTCTGAATTAGATTGCTCAACCGATTTAAATGCACGCCATCAAGCGGAAAAAAAAGCTTGGGAGATTACTCGGAGTAAATTGGAAGAAGAAATTCGAGAATTAGAACTTCAATCAGAAATGGTCAAACGGTAAATTTTGATCACTTTGTTTTGCTTTTCTTCAAAATCAGAATAGAATAACAATAATCAGATTGACTAAGTTTACTTGCACTTTTGTAGTCGAAAAACTACTCCGATCAAAACTGAGAATGACTCATCCATTGTCGAACACCAATCGATAGATTTCACCATGATAAATGGTGATTCTAAATGCGAAACTTCTGAATCACCAAGTAAAACGGAACAACTGTATCGCTTGAATGATTCTTCACTTTTGGGCTCATTTGGACCAGAGATAACACCAAAGAGAGAATCGCCTGATGCGAATAATGAGCCGGACTACCTGTCTAGTTCCGATAGAGTCGTTTTGAATGATGTTTGTTCTATAACACGCGAAAACATCCTTCTCGAAGTGAAAGATCTCCCAAACGAGATCACAAATCTAAAGTTAGAGTTGCATTCAGCCCATGAAACCATCGTTCATCTCAAGGAGGATCACTTAGCTACGCAAAAGTCACTGGAAAATGAATTCAACGTTGTGAGAAACGACCTAGAAACCCAACTCGTCAATTCAAAGCAAATGTTTAATAATTTAATGTTCAACATGGTTGACCGTGAGATTCATGAAAATCTCAATACCGAATTGAAAACTCTCCAATCTCAACTTCCGGTGCTAAGGGCTGAACTTGACTCGTCTCGAGAAACTATTTGTTCTTTGAATGTCAATATTAACACTTTGAAGAACAATTACGATCAACTTTCGCAAGATCATGTAAAAAAAATCCAATCTTCCACGGAACAAATCAGTCAATTGAAAACAGAATTGGATGATGCTAAAGTAAATACTCTCCCTATAAAAGAATTTCACTTTGAATCATGTATTGATCTTTTTTCTCTCTTTCAGAGGCTTTACGCTGAAACTTCGTCAAAGTTTCAAAATTTGGCGGCTTTCAGTCCTGAACGGGTTTCCGTACTCACGTCGCGCCTTCGTGAAGAGCGGGATGATGCTCGAAGTGCGATGGAATTCATGCGCAATGAACAGAGAGCCATTGAAGAAGCAGGTCAAAAAGCGATATTTGAGCTACAATCTCAACAATGGCATACTTTAAACAAGACTATTTCTGAACGAAACGCTTTGGTCATTACTATCTTAACATTACATCGTGCTTTACAATCTTGGAAGAAAAATTCGTCTCTTACCAAAGATTTGGAGAATCACTTAGCCAAACAAGTTCGTGAAAGTGAACCGGATGGGATTAATGATAGCGTCATGAATTTCAACAATATCCTTTTCAACTGTAGTTTTGGAAGTACCGATGACAACCTGCTCAAGAGTAACATTGGATCTCATAACTTTAGAAATGAAGAATTTCAACAATGTCCTTTTCAACTGTAGTTTTGGAAGTGCCGATGAAAACCTGCTTCAGAGTAACATCGGATCTCATAACTTTAGAAATGAGACAGATGCTCAAGCTTACGCCATCGCCTTGGAGCAAATTACCACATTGACTCAGCAAGTGCAAGACTTACAGGAACAACTTTCGCGCACCTATGTAGCACACCAAGAACAAGAAAAGCAAACTCTATCGGAACTTGAGATTTTTAAACAGGAGACCATTTTACTCAAGGAACAACATGCCCAGGTAGAGGAAGAAAGAGCTAACTTAATTTCATCTCTCGAGCTTAAACTTTCTGGGATCCAATATCAATTTCAAAGCTTGGAAGTTTCTTATGATTCTTTGCGCGAGGAAAAATCAGTGCTACAGGCTTCATTGGAGAATGAAAGCCGAAAGCTAATTAAGTCCGAGTTGAATAAGGATGTCCTAAAAAATGATACCGATTGCCTTCGCTCACAGATTCACTTGATGGAAGAAGCACAAGAGAAAAATGTCGCAGATCTCAAAGGGCAGCTCGTTATTGCCCACCAAGCGCCAGATCTTTCCATCCAAGTAGAACAGCTCTCCCATGATCTTGAAAAAGACAAAAGGCTTATTGAGACTCTGGAAGAGCAAATCACGAATCATTTGTCTGCTATCAAACGATTGGAACAGGAATTGCATATGAAAGAGGTCGTTCACGCTACCGAATTAAATCGAAAGAATGATGAAGTTACCCTCTTGAAAGAAGAGTTTGAACAGCATTCATCCCACCTCGCCGCCTCGCTACAACGTAAGTCGACCCTTGTTATTCGCCTTGAAGGCAATGTGGCCGATCTATCGGCTGAGATCCAAGAGGCTCACGCCACCCTTAATCAGACTCAAACAAGGGCAGTTGAAAAGGTTCAATTGCTTGAAAGTCGGTTGGAAGACTTACTTCAGAAGGCCCAAGCTCTAGAATCCGAGAAAGAAAATCTGCTCAACGATCTTAGCTCATCATCAGCGAAACATCAAGCGCTCAATCACACAATCTCATCAAAGCTTAGCCAGACTCAAGATGAACTGAAAAATGCCATGGAAGCAAGGGATTCAATTAGTCAGCAATTGTCTGAGCTGCATGATGCATTAGAGAATGAGCAGGAAAGTTACAAGCAATCCCAGTCAGATAAGCAAACTTTGCAATCCCATGTTGATAATATTAACTCGCAAATCCAGTCGATGCAAGCTACTATCCAGTCAGGCAAGAAAGAAGTCGAAGATCTTAACCAACAGCTCTCTGTTGCCCACCAAAGGTTAGCTGACAACCAAGCCTCAGATCTTCCAACTCAAGTAGAGACATTCACCCATAGTTTAAATGAGCAAGCGGAACTCATCCAAAGCCTGAAAGAGCAACTTGAGGTTGCTAACTCACATCATCAGGATCACCTTACCACCATCGCGAGGTTGGAAGAAGAATTGCGTTTGCAAGAAACTAACAATAGGAAAGAATTTGAACGAAAGGAAGCCGAGGTTGTTTTTGTGAAAGAAGGGCTTGAAAAAAGCTCAACACAGCTTTCTCTCGCGTTAGACGAGAAATCCATGATGATAATGCGACTTGAGGAAGAACTAGGTCGGATCAAAGAAGCTCATCAGAGACATGAAGAGATGCAAGGACAGCTTGAAAATGAATTGGCAGAATCAATTCAAGAGCGGAAATTTTTTGACAAAGAACATCATTTACTAGAAATACGTGAGGTAAAATTACAAGATAAACTTAACGTATCCGAACTTGAAAATGAAGAGTTAATCAACCAATTACGTCAAAGCTCCACAGAACATCGAGTCTTCAAAGAAAAATTTTTGGAAGAGCTTAGTCAAACTAAAGAAGAATTAAAGGAAGCTAATGAATCAAAAGATTTGATGGGCCAACAGTTTGATTTGATCAATGAGAGAGTTTCATTACTCACTCAAGAACTCGAACAATTCAAATCGCAACAAGGTAACATTGATAAGTCTAGTGAACAAAACGAAGCTCTTTTACGCGAATTACAAACGCTGAAAGAGCAGCTCTCTACTGCAACGTAGGTTTGAAATCAATCCAATTATATTTATTAGAATGATACTTGAACGATTTTAAAATGAAAACTTTGAATTTTTGCATTTAACAGAATCGAGCTTGAATCAATGCGTTCTCAATACCTGTGTGCGACGAACTTGAAGCAAGAATTAACGATGGATATTGAAGAGAAAGATTTAATGATTAATTCATTAAAAGCTGACCTTGCTACCGTCAGCAAATTACATAACCGATTATCTTCAAGTACTGATACTACTACTGATAGAATTAAAGATTTAGAAACAAGAATTGAAAGTAAATCTGCCGAAGTTGATGATGCTCTTGATCGTTTACTGGATGAGATGCAAAAGAATAAACGGTTGACGATCATGTTGGAGACATTAAAAGTCAAGTAAGTCTTTTTAGTGATGCTTTATGGCAAATTTCACATTTAGACTGACATGTACTTGGCGTAAAATTTTGGATAGGCTAAAAAGTAAAGCAAAACCGGTTATCTCTCTGGACGAGCCTCTCCCAGGACTTGGCGAGAACCAATTGCGAGCGGCGGCCAGTTCCTCTGCTCGGGAAGCTGATGGCGGCTCAACGGCTGGTACCCGCAAGCGAAAACATGAATCTGCCGGTCAATTCAATCGTCTACGCACAGAAATGGTAGACAAAGATCAGGAGAACCCCGGCTCGACTAATGGACGACATCCAATCCGAAGAAAAATGAGCAGCTCAATCAAACCAACTGTCTTAATTACCGAATCAGAAACTCAAGAAGATGATTTAAATGAAGAAGGGAGAAACAAAGCTGGATTTGAGTCTCATCACAATAATAGTATCCTTCAACCTATTTCCGTGAATCAACCAAGTTCAGTTAGTAATACCAATAATCAATCTATCGAATCTAGAAATAGTCATCTTGATTTGAAATCTTCAAACCAGTTGCCTCTTGCTCCTTCATCATCTATCAAAACTAATTCTCACTTATTGGCTAGCATTCAATCTCTTCGACGAAAACAACAGCAAAAACAACAAACTCCTAATACTACTATACTTCCTGGCTCGACTGTTGCCGGCGACCCTTCTGGTAAACTTCATCATGCTGAATCAAGAAGGACTAGCTCAAGACTTATGAAAAATGACTTGGAATGAAATACTTGATTTTTTTTTTTAAATTTTTTTCAATGCTCTTTCTGGTCATCATTTCAATTTCGTTTAATTATGTTACGCTGCGTGGTATGTATTCTTGTGGTTTGATCGCTTTCAGTCAATCAGTTTTCTCCTTTTTATTTATTTATTTATTTTGAAAGTCTTATTTTTCGTGTTTATAAATCATTTAATGTACTGGGTATATGTTGCTTTCTCATCTTGTTTTATATACACATATATATTGTATATTAGTGTGAATAGGTGAATATATATCCAGTCTTTTTGATATATTGTTTCTCGTTACATTTTTTTCTTCTTTTTTTCTCTTGATTTTTTGGCACTATCATGTACTTTTTTAGTTAGAATTAAATGATGACTTTTTGCTTGGAGGAATGGAGTTTTGCTTTGTTCTCGATATCTTTTCTTTTATGTTTTATTTTTTTGCAACCATGAAAATTGGTATTGATAATTTGGTGGAACGACGAGTGCTACATATTATTTTGTTACTGTAATATTAAATACATCCTACTAAAGCTTGGTTGAAGTTTATTCTTATTAGCAGCAAAGATTCTATGATTGAGCTGCATTGAGTATGTCTATTACACATGTTAACATGCTGCGGGCCCGCTTTTTTTTTTTTTTTTTTTTTTTTTTTTTTTTTTCTTTAAAGTGATATTGATTTAACATTCCACCTACGCTACTCGTAGCGTTTAGCGTAGCGTAGCGTAGCTTATTAAGCTACGCTACAAAGAAGCTTCTGTTAGCGGGCCATTTTAGCCCGCTAGCGCTACAAGGAAAAAAAAAAAGTGATTGTAGCGGTAGTGTAGCGTTAGCGGTTCTTCCATGAAAGCCGCTAACGCTACCAAAGTTGAGTAATTTGGGTGGCGTAGCGGTCGTGACCGCTACGCTACATGTGAGTGTAGCGGCCAGTCTGCTACGCGAAGGATCACATCCTCCAGCTACCAAGGCATGGTGGTAGCTGGAGAATGCGATTCACCCCCTTCAGCTACCAAGCTTGGTAGCTGGAGGAAGTGATTCGCCTTCTCCAGCTACCATGGCTTGGTAGCTGGAGGAAGTGACCCTTTCCCAACACAACCCCGCTACGCTAACGCTTAGCGTAGCTGACTGTCCGCTACGCTAACCGTTAGTGTAGCGGACTTTTTTTTTTTGCTACGCTACGGGTAAGCGTTGCAGCCTGTTTTAGAGCGCTAATGCTACAGATGGATGAAAGCTGGGTTTTTCCCGCTACGCTACAACTGCGTTGTAGCGGCGGAAAACCCAGCTAACGCTACAGGAAGGTGGCAAAAAAAGAATGCCGCTACGCTAACGTGTAGCACCAAAATAGCGCAGCATAGCGTAGCGGCCCACCGTTGCCAGAAGCCTCCTGCCGTATGGTGGCTGCTATAATTTGCCTCCACCGCCCCCCCTTTTGTTGATTTTTCGACTACTGAACCAGAGATATGTCAGAGGAAAATTAACAGGAGTAGCCAAAAGCTCTGCTGACTGGGCTAGAGGTGATGAAAATCAACTTAAAGAAAAAAAAGGACAAGTGTGAAGAGTTCACTTGGATTGACTCAAGAAAAATAAAGGTAAGAAGAATGTTTTTTAGAATCAATGTTTTCAATTCTGACATGCTGTTCCTAAACTTATAGGAATACAAACACCCCACACTTGTGGGTGAACTAAAATTAACAATGACTATATGCAATTTGAGTTGACTTTAAACTAAACTGTCTTCAACTAGAAGCACTGCTTAAACTACGCTTTAAGTAAAAGCAACTGACTGAAAATATACTTAGCTTCAACTAGAAGCAAACACTACAACACTAAAAGGAACTACCTTTTGACTAAAGTAAGTTTGTAACTAACAAACATACAACTGACTTTATAATAAGAAACTATCTTATTATTACTACTACTTTGTTATAAATCACTAAAATATAACTAAACTAGTGAACTAAATGAAGTTTTATGACTACATCATTCTAGACTAACTGATTCAAGTGACTTGACATGTTTCAGGCACTAAAATAAGACTGAAATTTCAACACCTTTTACCACCGCTTTTGGGCTTGTTGGATTCACAAAGCACAATCTCGCTGTCTCATTCTGTTTCCCAGTGTGTTCCCAACACTCTTGGTTCAAATTTATCCGTGGATTCCCAATCCACCCAATCTCAGACCACTGATACTCAGATCACCAATACTCAGACAGACTTCTCTCAATCCATACCAGACTTGCAATTGTCTGCACATCACTAATTGAAGACAACTTGTTGCTGGAGCAATGCAGATGACACTCTGCTCATATTGAGACTTACCAATCGACATGTGATGAATCCCTCAACAATGAACGGATTAAAGACGTCGGCTTGGGCAGCGGCATCCCAGGCGCTAGAGGGGTCTGAAGCTGCCAGTGGTTCTAAAGCAAAGGACACCTCAGCCTGTCACTCCCGTTATAATGTGGTAAGCCTGTTTTTGGTCATTTCTGTTTTGCTATTATAATTTCATCTGATCTGTTTATTTTCATGTTATTTTTGAGCTTAAAAAACAGTATCAACAGGTTAAACACCTGCCAAACCTCTCTGGAGCGGGCTGGGACCCTGATCTTAATATGATCACTCTTCTGGTCCATACCTGAGTGGAGATCTCAACAAACAAGAGCTCCGCTGGGAAGGAGCTGGTCCACTGGAGGACCCGCTCCTTCCCACTTTTTTGACTCGTTATCCCATATTGTGGACAGCCAAACTGCGACAGGAGATCTCACCAATTTTGGCAATATCTCTGAGGTCATCTCTCGTTTGGTAGCTACATCCACTGTGCCGTCCACTCTGGCTTTTGAATTGGTGGAACCAATTACTATTGACATGGGTAGTGACAAAGAGCCACCATCCCCAGCTATTAATAATCCAACCCCACTCTACACAAGGTCTAAGCGCAAGAACCTGGAATCTGATCACTTCTTGGACCATCTCAATCAACTTACCTCGGCAATTGGGTTGTCAATGGCATCTAAATCCTCCTGTGTCTGTGAGGTGGAGCAACTACAGCGCAACAAGCTCTTCCTGGCCATTGAACTTCTCCACAACAATGCAGTGATTTACCCTGCATTGTGTTGAAATTGAGAGCTAAAATTTACATATTTTTTTATTATTGATTTAAAATTTATTTAATAATTTTTTATTTGATTTGATAACTAATTTTAATGAGATTGAGAATGGGACTAGAGGGATTCAAGGAGTTTGAGCTCTAGGAAAGGCTCACGGAAAATGAATGAAAGAACCAATGAAGAATTTTTATTTCTTAGAAACTCAGACTATTTATGAGAAAAATAAGAAATGTGGTTCTGAAACCTAACAACTAGAGAGCCCCCCACTCAAGATCCAGAGGGGGCCTAAATAATAAAATAAAATAATAATAAAAAAGAATTAAGAGAATACTAGACAAGCAAATGATAGAGCAGACTGACAACACATGCAGATAAGCTAGACAAAAAACAGGAAGTAATTCACAAATTTCTGGGGTCGTTAATCCCATCAAATTAATTCTAAATAGAATAAAAATAAAATAAAAGAAGAAATAATACGTAGAGATAAGAAAAACACACAGTGATTTAAAAGTCAGGGCTCATGGCTAAAAGCGTATTCTAAGGGTGTATGATCAGACTACTTGTAAGATAATTCTCAGATTTATTTTAAACTATTTTAAAAAATAATAATGTAATAATTTTTAAAATAAAAATAAAAAATAAAAAGGAATTTTTATTCATAGCATAAATTAATTTTTTAAATAAAGAGGCATAAAAAATTGAGGAGTTGAACAATGAAATTCCAATACATTGGCCCCTGTCCTTTGTGCTACTTGGCTCCACATGTCGATAGGTATGCCAATGTGATCAATTGATTTTAATCTAATCCCTTCCTCCCTGCTTTCCTCTCTATTGTCTGCTCTCTACTGTTGTCTGATCTCTGCTATTGTCTTCTCTCTGCTCTCTGCTATTGTATTCTCCCTCCCTCTGTCCAATGTGCCACTATACATATCCCCTGTGCTTTCTGCTATAAGTTGACTCTTACTCACATATACGTGTTAGCTCTCTTCACCAATCTAAAATTGTTATGTTTCTTGAAAATAAAATAAAGTCACCTTGTTGTTGTTTCCTTATTTCAACACATGATTATAAACTTATGGCCTTGTATGTGGCCAAGGAATGAATTGAAATTTATAAATTGAGAAGATAATGAAATGAATCATTATATCATGAATGGATATTAATGACAAACATCCCAATAAGGATTAAAAAAAAAAATCCTTATTAAGCATAAGTAATTAATAAAATAAATAAATAAGGCATTGTGGCCACTGCCTTAATGCATTTGTTACAAGGAACAAGATAAATAAATTATTGTGGCCCTTGATTCACTCGGAAAAAATAATTAAAATGAGGTAACAAGTATGAATTGCTAGAACAAAAATGAATTGATTCAATTACTCTCATTGCATCATACAAATGAGCTAAGCATAAAAATAATTGGGAAGCAAAAGAAAAATGCTTTAATCAACCCAATCCCTCCCATGATGTTGCCTTTGTCTAACATAGGCCAAATGTTCCACCCACATGGCCTGAGAAAATTTCTCTCTCTTGGCCGCAGCCCTGGAGGATTCAATTTGAGTGATCCCAGAAGAATGAAGTGAATGAGCCGGTTGGTGATCTGGGTTGGTCACTATTTGAGCCTCTGGGTGATCTAATAGTCCTTGTGTGTCATTGGTGGAGTTGTTCTTCAACATAAAATTGTGAATGAAAGCCATAACCAAAATTATTTTGACCTGAATTTTTAAAGGATAATGACAACCATGGCCAAGAAAGGGAAACACCATTTAACTATGCCAAAAATTCTTTCAATAACATTATGTGCACTTGAATGCCTCAAATTAAACAGTTCATGAGAATTTTCAGGCCTATTTAAATAATTAAATATCAGTAAAAGACTTGCGGATCATCAAGAAAGAAAAAGAAAAAGAAAAATAAAAAAAAAATAAAAAAATAAAAAAATAAAAAAAAAATAAAATAAAAATAAAAATAAAAGAAAAGAAAAGAAAAAAAGAAGAAAGAAAAAGAAGAAAAAAGAAAGAAAAAAGAAAAAGAAAAGAGAAAAAGAAAAAAGAAAAAGAAAAAAGAAAAAGAAAAAAGAAAAACAAATAAGAAAAACAAAAAAGAGGAAGAAAAATAAAAAATGAAAATAAAAATAAAAATAAAAATAAAAAAGAAAAACAAAAAAAAAAGAAAAAAGAAAAAGAAAAAAGAAAAAGAAAAAAGAAAAATAAAAAATAAAAATAAAAAATAAAAGCAAAGAAGAAAAAAGAAAAAGAAAAAAGAAAAAAGAAAAAAGAAAAAAGAAAAAGAAAAAAGAAAACAGAAAAAGGAAAAAAGGAAAAAGGAAAAAAAAAAGAAAAAAAAAAAAAGAAAAAATAAAAAAAATAGAAAACACCTAGCGTCAGCAGCATTAACATTCCAATCCTTGAGATGATAACAATTATTTTGATAAGGAACCAAGCAAGATTTTTTCAAAGAGAATCCAGCATCACCCAAAAGATATTTTCCATCTGGAATTTTGAGAGTTTTTTGTTGTGCTTGATCCCAAAGCTTCCCATCTGCACAGCTCCCCTCCAAACCAGGCATGACATAAGTAAACATCATATTAAAATCACACACAGCTAAAATATTTTGAGAAGGGTACCCCTCGCGGTTAATTTATCAACTTTGATCTTCCACAAACACTGGCTCATGGCTCTCATCAACTGCACCAAGAAAATCTTTAAAGTAAGGAATTGTTTTTTTTTTTTTTTGAGAAATTTCTGGAGGAGTAGGAGCATCAGGTCCAGGTAATGTGATAAGTTTGGATAACATTTCTTTGTGATCAGCAATTCCAATCATGAGTTGGTTTATAGTGCTTCAGAAATAATAAAGAGAGACATCAAAATCACAGAAGAAATAAAAAAAAATAAAAAAAAACCAGTGCTTGATAATTTGAAAAAAAAAACAAAGAAAAAAAATCAAAACACCAACTGAGAGATTGTTTCTGGGCCTCTTTGAAATCTTTGTTGCAGTTTCTTATTTGAGTTCCCCATAACCAACATGTACATCAAATCCCAAGCTTTTCAGTTGATGTGAACCATCTACTTTCAGTTTGAACCCCATGCTCCTCAGGATTATCTTTCAGTTTGAAAAAAAGTTGAAGTCTTCATGCCCATATTTTCATAAAAGGGGGCCAGATTTGCATTCAAAATGAGCTCTTGCATCCACATTCCACCAGGTAGAATCAATATGTGCTTGGGAACTCTTGTTTTTCTTTGATGCTTTTGGTAAGCAAGGTAGCCTAAATATAATATTCCAAGTTTGTTAATTTCAACAATAGTGTGACATCTAATCTGGTCAATTTCTTGTTGGTTAGGCATTTTATTAAATTTATTTAATTTGCTGAAATTATTTATTTGATTCAATGAATTCATTTATTTCAATTATTTCACAACAGACAAAAGCCAATTAAATTTTTAGAAAGATTACAAATGTTTTGAGGAGTGTTATAGCAAGAGAGGAAATGATTGAGATGAATTTAATTAAATTGAAATTTTATTTGAAGGTGTTAATTTATTTTTGTTTTGTTTGATTGGATTAGTAATTTTTTTTGTTTGATTTATTCATAATAATTCTTGATTGTTCGCAGTTATTTTTGAGAATTTTATAGTTGGTAATCTAAGACCAGACTTTTAATTTCATAAGAAGTTAGTTTTGACAAAAACAAAGAAGACAAAGAAACAACAATGAAAGAATTTTTAAGTAGAAGAAATCTAACCAACAGTTATAATAAGTATTGATAACTAGTAAGTATTTAAGAGATCATCGGATTTTAACTAGGGTTTATTTATAAAACTAAAAAGAAGAAGATAAGTTTAATAAAAGTCATTTGATATTTTGAGAGTGATTTAAATGAACAAGTCTTACTGATTACGACTAAGGGTTTTCTCTTAATTATCAAATGAGAATAGAAAGATAGTTGAATAGAAACTATGAATGAAAAGAAAGCAATAAAATATTTTGAGATTATTGTAAACAAAAGAAATGTGGGATTAGCAATCAGGATTAATAGATTGAGTTGAATCAAACATGACAGTACCAAGATCGGCAGGTGAGATCTCTATGCAGCAATCGGTCGACTTGATTGCTTGGAGTAGATGATTGTCCGGAAGTTGAAGATTGAATATATTTTACGATTAGAAAATATTTGAAGAGTTGAGTCGACTGAAGAAGGAATTTAAGTTGAAGGATTCTTTTAAATAGTTAAGGTGATACTTCAGATTTGAAGTATCTGCACTGAATTTAATTTAATATGAAAGGACTATAAATTCAACAGGCCAACATGATTCAAAACAATCTATTCAAGTTACAAAATTGACCAGTTGATTCACAGATGATTTTTCTGCAGCTTTAGTTAATGCGTCCAATATGTTGTAATTTCGACTAATGAGATAGACTTGTATTAAATTGTTTTCAATATCATGACGCAGACCTTTGGCTCTGAGATCAATAAAATTCGTCTTGGAATTTGTGCTGAACTTCTTCAATTTGTCCAATATGTTGTAATTTCGACTAATGAGATAGACTTGTATTAAATTGTTTTCAATATCATGACGCAGACCTTTGGTTCTGAGATCAATAAAATTGGTCTTGGAATTTGTGCCGAACTTCTTCAATTTGTCATCTAACCCTTTATTGTCAATATAGTGAATTGATGCATTCAAGTTTTTTCTAAAAATTTCTTCGACTAAATTTCTCATCCATTTAGCTTCCTGGTGACAGTCAGAGAGAGCTACACATTTGGCCTCCATTGATGAGTAAGTAATGTTTTGTTGTCGGCGGCTAGTCCAATAGAGCGCCGAAGAGTTGAATGAACAAAGGAAACCTGACTGGGAAAGACGGCTTAACGGATCGTCGGCCCAAGTCGCATCAGAATAAGAAACAATGCTAGAGTTGTTAGAGGAACCGTCCAGCTTCAAGCGTAAATCCTTTGTTTGTTGTAGGTATTTCCAACATCGGAGAACTTCAGACCAGTGAGCTACCCCAGGTTTGTCGTTAAATCGAGCTAAGGAGGACACTGCAAAGCTTATATCAGGTCTGCCTAGACCAGAGATATAGTTTAGACGGCCTATTGCCAAAAGATAGTTGGCTTTAAGGTTAAGAAACTGATTATGATCTTCATTTGTTGCAGGCAGAAGTTTAACATTAGGACTACATGGAGTACTTGCATGACAAATCTTAGTGACGTCAATATTTTCCAACCCTGCATTTATATGATTGGGCAGTGACAGGAAGATAGAGTTGTTTTCCCGTTCAAATTTCATGCCTAAAATGGTGTTAGGTTCGTGACAGGTGGAATCTTTAAATTTGTCGCAAAAAGACACTTTTAATTTTTCTACCTGGCCGACAAGAATAATATCGTCGACATGGAAAAATAGGGCTGAGATACCGTCTTTTGATAAGTATAGGCATGGGTCACTGATAGACTCCTCGAAACCTTGGTTTTTGATCCATTCCATTAACGTAAGATACCAGTTTAAAGGGGCCTGTCGTAAGCCATATAGCGATTTGTTTAGTTTTAAGAAGGGAGCTGTTCTTTTTGATCCAAGAGGTGTTCGTATATATACTGATTCTTTTAAAGGTGAATGTAAGAAAGCCCCTTTTACGTCAAATTGGGCTATTTTCAGTTCGACAAGAATAATATCGTCGACATGGAAAAATAGGGCTGAGATACCGTCTTTTGATAAGTATAGGCATGGGTCACTGATAGACTCCTCGAAACCTTGGTTTTTGATCCATTCCATTAACGTAAGATACCAGTTTAAAGGGGCCTGTCGTAAGCCATATAGCGATTTGTTTAGTTTTAAGAAGGGAGCTGTTCTTTTTGATCCAAGAGGTGTTCGTATATATACTGATTCTTTTAAAGGTGAATGTAAGAAAGCCCCTTTTACATCAAATTGGGCTATTTTCAGTTTACTGTTTGCTGAATATAGTAAAAGAGTTCGTAGAGAGGCTATTTTTCCTGTAGGAGCATAGGTTTCAAAGAAATCAACTCCGTATTGTTGATTGAAACCTTGAACACAGACCCTTGCTTTATATTTGATAGGCTCACCGTGGGTGTTCTCCTTGATTCGGAAAGCCCAGGTAGTGTTGAGCACATTGATAGGGTTTTCATCAGTACAATCTTCCCATACTTTAAGCGATTCAACCGTATCCAATTCAGAAGCAATTGCAGCTTTCCATTTTTCACTTTCTTCACAATTAACAGCATGCCGGTATGATTTTGGCGTGTAATAAGAGACAAAGTTAGGATTAGACGGTTTTTGAATGGTGGATCTATCTCGAAGAGTACGTTGAGGTTCAGATATCAGATTAATTGGCATTAGTTCTGATAGAACTTCATCTGAAGAGTCTTGATCATCAGAGAGAGATTCATTTTTAATCGCAGTTGGTGAGTCAGGTATCTCGATGATTTGATTTTCTTGGCTTGACTCCGAAACTTGATTTTCATTTACTTGGTTTTGATTAGGTGAAAAAGAGTCATCTTCTTCATCATTCAACATCTTGGAGGGTTGCACCATTCCTTTGAAGCGAACGTGCTTGCTTGATATTATAGCACCGGAGGTTGTTACAATACGATATGATAGAAGATCTGGAAGATGACCGATTAGAATACAATTTAGACCTTTTTCATCGAACTTGGATTTGGAATTTGGAGCGAGATTCCAATAAGTGACTCTGGAACCAATTGGTTGAATGTAATTAGGTGGTAAAGCTTTCGAATGCCATTGTTCATATGGTGATTTCTCTGAGTCAGCCAAAGGAATTTGATTATAGGTGAAAGCGCAGTTCCTGAGTATTTCAGGCCAGAATTTCTTCCGTAATGCAGTGGAACTAAAGATTGCCCTAGCTGCTTCAGAAAGAGTGCGATTTGCGCGTTCTGCCTTCCCGTTATGCTGTGGGTGGTAAGGTTCAGAGGTAAGACGTTTGATACCTTTGGATAAGTAGAAAGAGGATAGTTTTTCATTTACAAATTCTCCTCCACCGTCACTGCATACTTCCGCCGGGTAATAGCGTCGCCTATTGAATTCATTTTCAATGAGAAAAATTAAAAGATTGATAGTTTCATCCTTGGTTTTAAGAGGAAAAGCCGCAAGATATCCAGAGAAGTTATCGACTATAGTGAGAGAGAATAGAGCTCCTCCAATTCCAGTAGGTTTAAAGGGACCCATTAGATCAAGATGAATCTTTTCCATAGGTTTAGAAGCTTTCGACGATTTAGAATTGAAAGATGAACGAGTAATTTTACTCAGATTGCACTCTTTGCAGTGAAAATTTGTGAAATCAATTGCCGCTAGGTTATTGATCTTGATATATCTATTCATCCTTTCTACGTTTGCATGACCGAGCTTAAGATGCATGTTGAGAGCATTATCAAATTCTGAAGCAGTGTTATAGCTTTGATAGATCGGAGCTTGATGATCATCTAAGACTAAAAGGTCATTAACAATATGGCCTCGAAGTATAACACAATCATCTTTAGACAGTTTGAAAACCAGCTCATCATTTGTACATTCTTCAACCGCTAAGACTACCCCTTTTTTCAGAAGTTTCCCAAAAGAAATAAGATTGACTGTAGCTTCCGGTACCCAGCATGAATCGGCAAAAGAAATGTTTGAGGAGTCTAATTTTACAGTAGCCTTCCCTCTTTCTTTAATTTCTAGTGATGCACCAGGTTTTCCGGTGTGGATTCGTTCTGATGACCCAAAGTCAATTTTGGAGAACAATCCCTTTGATCTAAACATATTTACTGAGCAGCCGGAGTCCAGAATAAATTTTTCAGCTTGCGGAGTGTAGTTTTCTCCACAGAAGAATTCAAACAAATGGGAGACTTCCTCCTTGTCAGTTTGTTTATTCTTGGAAGATCGATTTGGCCTCAGATGAGGATTTTCTGCCCAGCACTTTGCTTGAGGGTGGTTTTTTTCATTAGCAGGATTATGTTTTCCGTTCAGGCATTGTATCTTAGCGGAATATAGCTTAAATTTGGATTTAGAGATGATTGAAGAGCCTTCTTGATCAATGTGATTTTCTTTATGTTCATTCTTGAATTGTATGAGAAGATTAATAACCAAGTCGACAGTGATATCTTTGTCGCTATGCATTATTTGAGACCGCATGATTTGCAGTTTTTCTGGTAGTTTAAAAAGTAGAAGGTATGCGATTATATCTGTAGGTAAAGTAATTCCTACTTCATTTAGCTTTTTGATTTGCGACCTAACTGCTGTTATGAATTTGTCTATCTCCATTTCCTGAAATTTTATGTATAGGAAATCGAAGAAGATTCTCGCCCTGTTGGCGGACTGTGACGAAGCAAAGAACTTTTTTATTGCTTGCCAAATTTTCTTTGCACTATTCTAATTTTCTTCAGTGATTACATTTGTGTGAGTCGTATGATCCATCTTTGAAATTAAATAAACTGAAATTTCTTCATCAATATCAGGATCGAGTTGTATATTATCGTCTTCGAAGGCTTTAAGTATACCTTTTAGTTTAAATAAACCTTGTAGTTTCGATCTCCAGAGGGTGTATTTATCCTCATTAAGCAACGGTGTTCCTTCAACGAGTGCTTTAAGTGTGATCGTTTTGAACGTGTTGCTGACTTCTGGTCCTAGAGTGTTTGGTACCGGAGTAGCTTGCGCCATTATTGGACCCGCTGGCTTTTAACCGTGAGAATTTTATAGTTGGTAATCTAAGACCAGACTTTTAATTTCATAAGAAGTTAATTTTGACAAAAACAAAGAAGACAAAGAAACAACAATGAAAGAATTTTTAAGAAGAAGAAATCTAACCAACAGTTATAATAAGTATTGATAACTAGTAAGTATTTAAGAGATCATTGGATTTTAACTAGGGTTTATTTATAAAACTAAAAAGAAGAAGATAAGTTTAAGAAAAGTCATTTGATATTTTGAGAGTGATTTAAATGAACAAGTCTTACTGATTACGACTAAGGGTTTTCTCTTAATTATCAAATGAGAATAGAAAGATAGTTGAATAGAAACTATGAATGAAAAGAAAGCAATAAAATATTTTGAGATTATTGTAAACAAAAGAAATGTGGGATTAGCGATCAGGATTAATAGATTGAGTTGAATCAAACATGAAAGTACCAAGATCGGAAGGTGAGATCTCTATGCAGCAATCGGTCGACTTGATTGCTTGGAGTAGATGATTGTCCGGAAGCTGAAGAGTGAATATATTTTAAGATTAGAAAATATTTGAAGAGTTGAGTTGACTGAAGAAGGAATTTAAGTTGAAGGATTCTTTTAAATAGTTAAGGTGATACTTCAGATTTGAAGTATCTGCACTGAATTTAATTTAATACGAAAGGACTATCAATTCAACAATTTTTGTTGTTGATTGGTTTTTTTATGAGTTGTTTATATGTTGATTGATTGATGGTTGATAAATTTTGAAGCTTTTTTTTTGGGAGGAATTTCCTTGACTGATATTCTGCTTTGTTTTTGAAATTATTATCTTTGATGGTGCATTCAGTATTTCTTGTTTGATAGATAGTTTTTTTTTTTTTTTTTTGTGGATCTACCTAGATTTTTTTGATGTGCTCAAGCAAGTCTGAGTTTGGAGTAGATGATTTGGATTAATTTTTCCGGGATGCGCAAAGTAGAGGAACAAAATTTTCTGCCCGTTTTGGCAACAACAGGTTGCCAAAAATGTTGTGGTGTGTGTGACTTCTGCCCAGTTGTAAAACAGCCACAGGTTTTGCAGTGGCGGCAACTTTGCAGATTTTTGGCACAGATCCAAATCTGCCCCGGTTCAGATTTGGATCTGTGACTGAAATACGCACACAGCTCAGGGCAGCCAAACTGTTCCTATGAGCATTGAACCAGATCTGCACCCCATACAGCACCCCAGCCAAGAGTATTGACAAAATCAAAAGACTTCTTTCTCTTTCTTTGATGCCCCCAAGGGCTTTCCGGATTGTGGTGAGCTGGCCTATTTTCTGATCTTCCTTCTTTCTGAATTGTGCTAGCTGTTTGGCAAAGGTTAATTTTTCATCAAAAATAACCCCCAATCATTTGAACTCTTTCTGATGTTTGAGAGATTGAGAATCAAAAATAAAAGGTTTCTTATTGGATCTGGTGTGCAAGAAAATGATAAATTGTGCTTGAGCGCTATCAAAAAGTGCCCCATGTTGTTCAACCTATTCCAGAGAGTGGATTCCCAGTTGGGTGAGCAAATGATTTTCTGCCTAGACTTTATTGCCGGCCGTGAGATGAACTACATCATTCAAAAACCCAAGGGAGACTTTTTCTTTTTGAAAAGAGAAGGGTTTTATCAGAAAATCTGAGTTTTATAAGATGTACAAGATTACCAAGAGCTGAGAGCCCTGAGGGAGCCCCTCCTTGATGTAAGGATCTAGAAAAGCAGTCCCCTAATTTTAGTCTTGTTGTGCAATTTTTTAGAAAGCTGCAGATAGTCTTCCAAAGGTACATACACTGGGCAATGCTGCAGTTGGGTGAGCAAATGATTTTCTGCCTAGACTTTATTGCCGGCCGTGAGATGAACTACATCATTCAAAAACCCAAGGGAGACTTTTTCTTTTTGAAAAGAGAAGGGTTTTATCAGAAAATCTGAGTTTTATAAGATGTACAAGATTACCAAGAGCTGAGAGCCCTGCGGGAGCCCCTCCTTGATGTAAGGATCTAGACAAGCAGTCCCCTAATTTTAGTCTTATTGTGCAATTTTTTAGAAAGCTGCAGATAGTCTTCCAAAGGTACATACACTGGGCAATGCTGAGATTGAAGGGAGTGTACCAAACGGTCAGGATTCACTGACGGGTATGCAGATTTAACATCTAGCAAAAGAGCAGAAACCAACTTCCCTTTTGTCCACTTTTACTTGATCCCCATCACTAGTGCCATCATCTTTTCTTCACCACTCTTTCCTCCCCGTCCACCCATGTATTTTTCCGGAAAGATATCCCTAGTTTCAGCCCAGTGTGTTACCCGCTTAGAAATGATGGCTTCAAATACTTTGCTGGTATAATTGAGCAAAGCAATCGGGTGATAAGCTTGGACAAAATAACATAATTAATCCTCGCAAAAGCAAGAGAAAAATTGGGTTACTTGACAGAAGTAAGCAGATTTTATTATTAAATTTTTCATTAAAATAAAAATAAAATTTAATGAAAATAATTAACTAAAATTTATTTTATTTATTATTAAATTTTTCATTAAAATAAAAATAAAATTTAATGAAAATAATTAACTAAAATTTATTTTAAGGGGGTTGGTTTTTGCACTGCCCAAATCCTGCCTTGCACCGCCTTTTGACGTCAGGAGGATGTCGAGTTTTTTTCAATTTTTTAAATATTTTTAAAAAATACTTCCTGTTGGAATTTGGTCCTCATGACCACTCAACAATTTATTGATTATGCAAGTTTTTCTCAAAAAAGATATATTTTTTTGTTTCAAGTAAAATAGTTAAATAAAAATAATAAAGAATTAGAATAAAGATAAAATATTTAAAAATAGGTAAGAATTGCAGTAGTATGTGTCTTGTAGTCATCAAACCGTGATCATCAGTAGTCAATATTATCCTTGAGAAATATTTTTTAGATTTTTATTCTTTTTTTATTGTTTGGGAACTAAGTAGTTAGAACTAACGATCCTAATTACATTGTGAAGATAAAATAATAAAGTAGTAAGATTAAATCTGTAGTTGTTTAAATTATCTCTTGCTTTATTTTATTTCTCTTAGTTTGTCATTTTCTTATTATGTCTAGGGTTCAGAACCACATTAAACCCCTGGCATGTTGTTCAGGGGGCTAATCTTGTTTTTATTTCTTTATAATCTCTGCAGTTGGATTAGAAATAAGATTATTGGTTCTTCTCACTCTTTTTCCGTGAAACTTTCCTAGAAGCATCAAGCTCCCTGAGATCCTTTAGTCCCATTCTAAATCTCATAAAAATTCATCATTAAATCAAATAAATAATTATTAAATAAATTTTAAATCATTAATAAAAAAATTCATATAAATTTCAGGTCATAATTTCAACACTTCCAATGGTTCCAAAGCTCCCAAAACATTTTGACAACCTCCTGAGCCCCCCTGCTACATATTCTGAGCTTTCTAGCTCAAGTACACTAAAACAAAAAAAAAAAAAAAAAAAAAAATGGTTAACACGGGAAATATGGGCTAAAAATTTTATCACATGTACTTTAACACTATTGGAATGTGGGATAAAATTTTTATCCACGAAGAAGCAAAAAAAAGTCACTTTTACATTTACTTATGTAAAATTTTGATACATGCACCTGTTTTTGCAAAAGTAAACATAAAATTGACTTTTTTTGCTTCCCTGTGGCTAAAAATTTTATCCCGAATTCCAATAGTGTGAAAATACATGTGATAAAATTTTTAGCCCATATTTCCCCTGTGAACCATTTTTTTTATTTATTTTTTTTATTTGGTGTACTCCCTAAATAAGGAGTACTTCAATGTTTTTTTTTTGAGCTAAAAAGCTCAGAATATGTGGCAGGGGGGCTCAGGAGGTTGTCAAAAGTTTTGGGAGCTTTGGGACCATTAGAAGTATTTTTTAAAAATATTTAAAAAATTGAAAAAAACTCGACATCCTCCTGATGTCAAAAGGCGGTGCCAGGAAGTTTTTGGGTGGTGCGAAAACTGGTCCCCTATTTCAAAATATTTGCCTCTTAAAAGTTACAGATAATAAAAAAATTTTAAAAGTAATGAAGAGAAAATTAAAACAAAGAATTAAATTTCAAATGTAAGAAAATTTGATCTGTAAATATTTTCATTAAAATAAATAAATAAAATATTTATCTTAAATAAAATAATTATTTTATTAAAATAATTGCTTAAAATTTGAATCATTATTAAGGTGAAATAAATTTTGAATCATAAAATTGTCATGATTGCCTCTCTTTCTAAAATCACAGATTCTCAAATTATATCATGATCATAAAATTGATCTTCAATCCTCATGATCATTTTACGATCAATCACTTCTTATTAATAATAAAAATTTATCTTGAATCATCAAGATTATTTAAAAAATCAGTAAATTATTATTTTTACAAGCTTTTTGTCATCTAATTTTAATTAAAAACTTCTTTTTGCATTAAAACTTTTATAAAATTTATTATTCATTATATTTTTGCCTCATCATTAAATAAAATATTATTTCATAATATTTTTTTCATTATTATTTTTATCATTATTTCATATATTATTAAAACTAAAAATTAAAATATCTCATCATTCCATTGTCCTTTTTTTATCTAATCTTCAGCTTTTAGGTAAAATGATTTTCTTATTAAAATGATCTTATTTTATTTAAAATTAAAGAAAGAGAGAGACTAATATGAAATAAAACACTTTTAATTGTGTCAATTTTTACAGATTTACAGTCTTGATATTCTTAGCAAACCTTGAAAGATAAAAACTAAAAAGGTGAAAATTAGAATGTTGGATAAGAAGAATGGAGAAAAACTTATTTCTATCCCCAAATTGGATAAAACTAACTATAACATGTGGGAAACTAAAATGACAATGTACTTGTCTTATAAGGGATATTTAGATTATTTTTTAAAAGTTAAACCCATTCCCAAAGAACCTTCTGAAGAATCTAAAAAACAAAATTATGGAAGCATTATATATTCTTGGTTCTAATATGGTAGATCATTTATACAATACAACTTTTACTAAAAATATAAAATATAATCCTCATAAAGTATGAATAAAATTAAAGAATGAGTTAGCCAGTTACACTTTTCTAAATTTATGTGAAGTTTGGGGTACTTGGCTACATATTGCCTTTGACTAAACTTTAGATGATTATATTTATAGAATAGAATGTTGTTTGAATGATTTTGACACCATGGATTTTGAAATTCCTGAAATAGTTGTTAGTTGCACTTTAGTCTCAAGGGTAACTAATCAAAGACCTAGAAATGATGGATTCATTGTTAATGAATGATAAAACACTATCAACTCCAGATATTTAATAGAAAAGCTCAAGAATGTTTCTCTTAATGCTCCCATGCAACTTAAAAATAATACAATCTATTTAGCATATGTTAATAAAATATTGATAATAAAAATGATAGTTTAGTTTATTATAATAATAATAATAAAAAAAGTACTAAAAGATCATCAAATGCTGGTTGCAAAGATGAAAAAAAAATCTTCAAACTCTGCATGATGAAGCTCAATGTTGGGCTTTGCATCCAGCAATTCAACCGGAAAGATTAAAATCTTTAGCTAATTTAATTAGTGTAAGTGAAGATATTAAAGAAGCAACAATAAATTATGCATCAGTTTTACATCTAAATAAATTAAGAAATTCAAATTTAATAGTTTAAGATTCAGGTGCTAGTCAACATATATTTAATTCATTAACTTTATTAGAAAATATTAGAGAAAATTTTAAAAGAATATCAACAGCAAGAGTGGGTGGCTACGCTACAGGACAAATGTAGGGTAGCATACCAAGGATTTTTTTCCCCAGGATTTGGTTAGCCTTAGCTGACGCTAAAGGCCACTATGCTAAATGTTAGCTTAGCACAATTTTTCTTCCCAAAATTTCTGTAGAGTTAGATGAAATTAACCACCGCTACACTAACAGGTAGCGTAGCTTTCCCATTGCTTAAAGAAATTCTGCTAAAAAGTAGCTTAGCATGTGACTATGCTCACATTTAGTGTAGCGTGTCAGTACTCTAACATGTAGCGTAGTGTGTGACTATGCTAACATCCAGAGTAGCTGATCATACACAATGCTACACTTTTTTATCAATTGATCAACCATTTTCTTTTTTTAATTAGACTAATTGATACTTTTATTTTTTTCTTAAAATAACACTCACCCAAATTGATTAATCATGAAAAAAAAAAAAGTTGATTCACCCTCCAGGGTTCCTCTGGCAACCTGAAAGATTTTTTCATAAATCAATCAATCAATTTCTTTTTTTTAATTAGACTAATCACTGGTTTTATTTTTTTGTTTATGTTTTTTTCACCTGTGACACTCAAAATCTTTGGTCCCAAACCAAGGAAAATTTGAATTTAGGGGCGGAGGGGGGGGGGGGGGGGGGGGGGGGGGGGGGGGGGGGGGTCAGCTCCCTAAAGTTCAAAAAACCCATTAAGTGCAGTCAAAGGTACACTTTAATCATCAAAAAAATTTTGATAAGTAGCATGCCAACAAGGAATTCAACCTCCTTATCAAAATGTGACCCAATGGAACTAGTAAAAGTTAGAAAAATAGCTGAACTGGAGTATATGCAGCTCAGACAGCCCACACTGAACCCCGGCTAAAAAATTCAGCTCATACATGAAAGAATTTGATGGTAAAAACCAAGACCAAGCTTATAGATGTATTTCATTTGAGAAAGAGATTAGCTTTATAAAAAAAGGAAAAACACTTGACAAGAATGCATTGAGAAACTAACAAGTGATTTGTTCTGATTTTTAACTACTTTTAGGACTTAAGATGAAGCACAAAGAAGCACAGAAAAGAAACTACACCCACAATGGTTTGTCAAGAAGATCCAGAATATAAAGAAGATCCCTGTTTCTTTTCTTGTGCCCTTGGTTTTGTTAGTACTACATGAAAGAATTTGATGGTAAAAACCAAGACCAAGCTTATAGATGTATTTCATTTGAGAAAGAGATTAGCTTTGTAAAAAAAGGAAAAACACTTGACAAGAATGCATTGAGAAACTAACAAGTGATTTGTTCTGATTTTTAACTACTTT